>CATIWJ010311834.1:0-19296 GCA_949640765.1 Croton laevigatus
TATTTTTCTGGTAACTGTAGTTTTTGTTTTTCTTTTGCTGGATTCCAATTTTCTTGGAGTTTAGGAGTATAATAATGTAGAATCTTTTGTTTTTGGTAGATTCTGCATCCTGTTGCTGATTCCATTAACATAAACAAGATCTTATGGGATATGTATTTCAAGCAACTACTTCCATTATTTGTTGCAAAGGGTGATGATGGTAATTTTGCAGAAACTGCTGCTGCTGATCTTAATTGTTTACAGGTAATCAATTTTCCAAACAACAACTAATTGTTAATTTTGGACAAGTTGAGATCGGTTTTATGAATCATTTGTATCGATTACTTGACGAAAATTCTAATCTCATGTAGGCTCTCTCGAGAAGAATTCATTATGGAAAATATGTAGCTGAAGTTAAATTCAGAGAAGCACCTAAAGATTACGAACCTGCGATTCGCGCTCAGGTATCATTGCTACAGATCTAATCTTAACTGGCCATCATCAGTCTATACCTAAGAATTAAGAAGAATAAGTAAAAAAAAAAATCTTAATTTTGTAAACAAGCATTAGCAATTTACTAAATTAACCTTAGGTTAATGCCAAATACAACATTTCATCATGTAACCATACAACTTTAGTCTTAAGCTTTTTACTAATATTCTTTCAAATTCGAAGGAGATCTGATATAGGGTCGATTAAAGTTAGGAATCGTTGTAAGAAAATTGCAAATCTCTAATCATATTTCAAAGTTTGCTTTTTGTTTTAGTAATACTAATTACCCAATTAATGAAAGATAGTATTTTTTGATAATTTCCAGGACAAAGATGCATTGATGAAGTTATTAACATTTGAGAAAGTAGAAGAGATGGTAAAGAAGAGAGTAGAGAAGAAGGCAGGGGTTTTTGGACAAGAAGTGAGTCTTGGAAACAATGGTACAAGTGAATATTACAAGGTTGATCCTCCTATTGTTTCTCGTCTCTACGACGAATGGATTATGCCACTAACCAAACAAGTCCAAGTTCAATATCTTCTTCGTAGATTGGATTAATTGAAAATTTCAGATGATGTTTTGTTCAATATCTTCTTCGCAGATTGGATTAATGGAAAATTCTAGACGATGTTTTGGTATAATGTGATTCAATATAATAATAAATACATTATAAATGTTTTTTAATATTTTGGAGAAAAATCATCTACTTAATTACTAGTAAATCACATTAGGGCTTATTAAATGAAATAATGAGATCTTTATGTTATTGTTGTAATTGAACATTTCAACTTTTAGTTAATAACCTTTTCCCCCCTTTGCCTTCTATGCAAGTGCAAAATGCCCATTTGGATTTTGGGAGTGGCCAAGGGTCAGTTTGAAATCATTTAAAATCGAAATTGGCCTCTCTAAACAACTGGCCCTTGTTGAGCCGTAATGGATTTGTGGTTCATGGTTCAAGATTTATGTGAATCATAACCATCCAGGTTCAAAATCTCCGGTTAAATCAAAAGGTTGAGTTACTAGAAACTGAGAACATTTCTAATGCTATTTTGAATTGCTAAATTTTAGTTGTTATATCAATTAAAATAGAAGTTTATATATAAAAAAAAAAAAACTATTCAACCCAATCCTCTATTTAATATGTGAAGAATACGTTGTGCATCCTAACCTCTATTTTCAAATGGTCAAATAAACATCATCACTCAGTATTTTTTATTTTTTTGTTTAAATTTATTTAGTGTTGTACCCGTATTATAATTCCTATTTTAACTATAATTCGAATTTTATTTTAAAATAATTACAAATAATCATTTAATCTAATTATAAAATGTCTAATATTGGAGAGTTCTTTTAAATAATTAAATATTTATACCATAATTTCAACCAAATTACTTAAACAATTTCTATTAAAGCTTGCCAAATCAGTTAGAATCCACTGTAGTATTAAAGATGCTCTGAGGGCTAAATCGCGCAGAACTGCCAAAGCTGAGCTCTGAGCCACCTAAACTAGCTACAAACCGAATTGAATTTGAATTGTGAACTAGCCCTAAACCGCATTGTGGTTCCATGATTTTGTTAACTGTTTAATACTCCCATACTTCCATGAATTATGAACCACTTGAATTAGATGAACTGAACTGTAGCCACTGCTAGCTATGGAACGTTTTTTTTTTTTTAGCGCAATTCTAGTAAATAGCACATTATGAAATTATCATTTTACTAAAATAACGCATATGTTTGGTATTTAGAAAAAATAACATAATATATTTCATAATTAGAAAAATAAAACTTTTTTTTTTTCAATAAATAAAACATAAAAATATATAAAAAAATATTAAAAAATAAATTTATTTCATCATATTTTTTACATAAAAAAATAATATATTTCTAAATACCAAATATATGTGCTATCTACTTGAAACTACACTATAGATTATACTATTCGGTTAAAAAAAAATTTTTACTTTTGGGTTTGGGTATGTGAAGTTTGATTTTGTCAAAGCCCAAAATATTGATTGGGTCACTAGAAAGAAAGGGATAAAAAGAAATGAAAGCAATGCACAAATCCACAATTGGGATGGGCCTTTGGTTAGCCTTACTTTGGGTTAAGGACCGAATTGAGTGTAATTCTATAATAAGGAGGACATATTTGTCATTTAATAATTAAAAAATTAAATAACGAACAGTGATCGAAAAAAGGTCGCCTTTTTCCAGGTGGACTGTGTATTCTTTCGTCCTCTTCTCTGCTTGTATACTACACTCACACACAAAACGGTTCAGTACCTCCTTAGTGTTTTTCAGTGTTAATTTTAGAAGATCACGAAATCAAAAGCAAAACCCTAAAATTCCCACTTGCACTTGACATGATACTATCTTTTTCTTCTTAATTTCCTCTATTAAACCCCCAAATTTTAAGGGTTTTTGTTGTTTCTTCGCTGATAGCTGCTTTCTCTTACAAGTCACTGTAAGTTTCTTTGTTTCCTGTGTTTATGCTCTTTCATGCATGCAACTACTTTTTATATTATGGGTTGTTGTTGACATTACAATTTTAATTGTTTTGGGGATGCTTTAGTATAATGTTTTCAAGGTTTGAAGGTTTCTGAAATGATGGAGTTGTTGTTGATGATTTAACTCTTTTTTCCGGTTTCTCAGATTTTGAATTGAAATGGGGGAGTCAGTGGATTCTATGGAAGAAGACATAGGGACTAGTAGTAAGGGGGATAAGCTGTCAAATGGGTTTGATATGGATATGGACGTTGATTTCGGTTCGGAGTCTGATTCTGATTATGAAATTGATTTTGAAGCTGTTAGGAGAATGGGTGAACCGTTTTTCAAAGATTTCTGTAAAAAGGCTTCAACTTTATTTTTCAGGGAGTATGGTCTGATTAGCCATCAGATAAACTCTTATAATGATTTCATCCGCAATGGTCTCCAGAAAGCATTTGATTCATTTGGTGAATTAGTTGTGGAGCCAGGGTATGATCCTTCGAAGAAGGGAGAAAATGAGTGGAAGTATGCTTCTGTGAAGTTTGGGAAGGTCACTGTTGGTAGACCCACTTTTTTTAGTGGCCCAGAAGGTAATGAACAGAAGTTGCTGCCTAGACATGCTAGACTTCAAAATATGACCTATTCATCTGTGATCAAAGTGAATGTTACTGTGGAGGTAATTACATTACAGCAACTTAAATGTTGTTACATTGAACTTCAGTTGCTACCTGATAATTCTGAATATGTTATTTATTTATACTTGCTTGAATATGGCAAGCGTTTTATTTGATGGAGTTGGTTCCTGATAGATTGTAATTATATACTATATATATTAGCAACCTTTTGTAGACTTTTATAAATTGCTTTCTCCTCTCATGTAGAGTTGTTCAACATCTGATATTTTCTGCAAATACCTCAGGTTTACACTCGGACAATCGAACGCAGTGACAAGTTTAAAACTGGGAAAGACCAATATGTTAAGAAGGACGTTCTAAGTGAGGAAAGTAAGGATACTCTAATGGGAAGGATCCCTGTGATGGTGAAGTCTGATCTTTGCTGGATGAAGGAAACTGAGAAATCTGACTGTGACTTTGATCACGGTGGTTATTTTTTGGTCAAGGGAGCAGAAAAGGTGAACTTAAAGTTTCTTTTAGGCTCTTCTTTTTTATTCTTGATCTTCTAATTAAGGTTGCATTTCCCTAGATTAGGCATTTCCAGTTTTTCAATGCCCATTGGATGCAGTTTTTTAATTCAAGTTCAAGTCAATAAACTGAGAAATCTCATTTCTTTCCTGAAGATTGGAATGCTTAGAAGAACTACATTTTGTCTATTGATTATTTGGATTGGTTGCAGTTGGTATAGATTTGCTGTTAATCACCCCACCATTCTTCTTTTCTGTATTGTAGTTGAAATAGAATAAACTTTTGCAGCTGTTTGCTATACTAGCCTATTGTTTTTCTATTGTACTATTTTTTTTCCCTCCACAATCATTGTACCTTCATTGAATTTTTGTGTACGCTTTTGATCATAGATATTCTTTTGTTTTCAAAAAATTTCATTGCCCAAATTTTGATTTCCATCTGTTTTTCATTGCAGGTTTTCATTGCACAAGAGCAAATTTGTTTGAAGAGACTTTGGATTTCAAATGTTCAGGGCTGGACAGTTTCATACAAGTCTGAAACTAAGAGGAACAGACTAATTATTAGATTAGTGGGTCTTTCTAAACTTGAGGATGTTAAAGGAGAAAAGAAAGGTCTCACTGTATATTTTTTGTCAACTGAGATCCCCTTGTGGATATTGTTTTTTGCACTTGGTATCCGTTCAGACAGAGAAGTAATGGATTTGATTGATTATAGTACAGAAGATGCCAGCATTGTAAATATCTTCATTGCCTCAATTCATGATGCTGAGGAGAAATGTGAGTCGTTTTCACGGGATAAAAATTCTTTTGACTATGCGACCAAACAAATACGAGGAACTAGATTCCCACCGGGTGAAAATGAAGACTGGATTAGCCTATATCTGTTTCCTGCTCTGCAAGGCCCTAGACAAAAGGCTCGTTTTCTGGGTTACATGGTAAAGTGTCTTTTGCAGGCATATAGCGGCCAAAGAAAATGTGATAATAGGGACAGTTTTAGAAACAAGAGATTTGAGTTAGCTGGTGAGTTGCTTGATCGAGAGCTAAAAGTACACATTGCACATGCTCGGAGGCGGATGGCCAAGGCTCTGCAGAGAGATCTCTATGGAGACCGTATTGTGCGTTCAATTGATTATTATCTGGATGCTTCTATAATCACCAATGGCCTATCGAGAGCATTCTCAACTGGAGCATGGACACATCCATTCAAGAGGATGGAAAGAATATCCGGTGTTGTGGGAAATCTTGGGCGTGCAAACCCATTACAAACAATGGTGGATTTGCGAAAAACACGGCAGCAGGTTCAGTACACAGGGAAGGTTGGAGATGCTAGATACCCGTAAGTCAGTAGTTGTGCATGATATGAATCAGATATACCTCTCATCTAAATATTATACTTTCTTTGGTAAATGTGATGTTTAGCAACTGCTGCTTCGATTTAGCGTAATATAATGTATTGGTTGCAGGCACCCTTCTCACTGGGGTAGGGTTTGCTTTCTTTCTACTCCTGATGGAGAAAACTGTGGGCTTGTGAAGAACTTGGCCATCACTGGCTTGGTTAGTACAGACATTCCAGATTCTCTAATCGACATACTGTTTGATAATGGATTGAAAAATCTCAATGATGATACATCTACTGATTTTGTTGAGAAGTATAAAGTATTTCTGAATGGAGAATGGGCTGGAGTCTGCGAAGATTCCAATTTCTTTGTAACTAAACTCAGGCGTATGCGACGAAAGAAGAAATTACCTTGGCAGGTTTTTCTCTTTTTTAATCCATCAATGATGCTGTTTTTAATAATTTTGGTCTTTTGATATAGCTGTGTTTTGTGGTAAAGGGTGTGTGATTGTGTTGAATATCTATTTTTTTTACATGAAAATATCCCCCTCAATGCGTCTGTACCATTTTCTGGTAGGTGGAGATCAAAAGAGATGAACAGCAAAGAGAAGTACGTATATTTTCTGATGCTGGAAGGATATTACGTCCCCTTTTGGTTGTTGAGAATTTACATAAAATAGAAGCATTTAAAGGGGGGAACTACACCTTCCAAAATCTTCTGGACAAGGGAATCATTGAGTTTGTTGGAACTGAAGAGGAAGAAGACTGTAGCACTGCATGGGGTGTCAAATTTCTTTTAGAAGGAGTTGGCAAGAAGCAACCTATGAAGTACACACATTGTGAACTTGACATGTCCTTTTTATTAGGTTTAAGTTGTGGAATCATCCCCTTTGCCAATCATGACCATGCAAGAAGAGTTCTATACCAGGCTCAAAAACATTCTCAGCAGGCTATTGGTTTTTCCACAACAAATCCCAACATCAGAGTGGACACTTTATCACACCAACTGTACTATCCCCAGAGGCCTCTTTTCCGCACAGTGAGTTCAGAATGTCTTGCAAAGCCTAAAACTCCAGGAGAAAGAGGCCACCCAGGACTGCTGCCAGAATTGTTTAATGGTCAGAATGCCATCGTAGCAGTCAATGTTCATCTGGGGTACAACCAGGAGGACTCCTTGGTAATGAACCGAGCCTCCTTAGAGCGTGGTATGTTTAGGTCTGAGCATATCAGAAGTTACAAAGCAGATATTGATAATAAGGAAATTGAGAAAAGGCGAAAGTTTGATGAAACAATCAATTTTGGGAAGATGCAAAGTAGAATTGGGCGTGTTGACAGCCTTGATGATGATGGTTTTCCCTACATTGGAGCTAATTTACAGAGCGGTGATATAGTTATTGGGAGGTGTGCAGAATCGGGGGCTGATCATAGTATCAAATTGAAGCATACTGAAAGGGGCATGGTACAAAAGGTTGTGTTATCAGCTAATGACGAGGGGAAGAATTTTGCTGTGGTGTCTCTGAGACAGGTAAATTTGTGAAAACATAACACTTGTGGCAGATATACAAATATGTTTTATCCTACACAAACATACAAATGGAAGATAGTCTATCATCATTTTGCTTTATTGTTCATGTTAAAATATTACTTGTCCATTGGTTAAGCTCCTGATTTACCCCATTGCAGGTTCGTGCTCCATGTCTTGGAGACAAATTCTCAAGTATGCATGGACAAAAGGGTGTTCTGGGTTTTTTGGAGTCCCAAGAGAACTTCCCCTTCACAATACAGGGAATAGTTCCTGACGTTGTTATAAACCCACATGCATTTCCTTCAAGGCAAACTCCTGGTCAACTGTTGGAGGCTGCTTTAGGAAAAGGGATTGCTGCTTCAGGGTGCGGCGCTGCCCGGATGAGATACGCCACCCCTTTCTCTACCCTGTCTGTTGAAGCCATTACTAATCAGCTTCACAGGTAACAATTCCTCCGATTCATGTCTTTTTGCACATTGGACCTAGTAGAAATGTTAATGCATTACTTGCTATTTTATCTGAGATGCTTGGAGTTAGAAACTTGGGTGCTTGAATATGCCATGCTATCTGTGTGAAGTATGTATGTTTTGTCCTTGTTCTTATAAATGATTGCGAAGATGATTTTTGTTATATTGAATGTGCTTGACAGAGCTGGATTTTCAAGATGGGGAAGCGAGAGAGTTTACAATGGTCGAACTGGCGAAATGGTTCGTTCTCTCATATTCATGGGACCTACATTCTACCAGAGGTTGATTCACATGTCCGAAGACAAAGTGAAATTTCGCAACACGGGGCCCGTCCACCCACTAACTAGACAGCCAGTTGCAGACCGCAAGCGTTTTGGTGGTATCAAGTTTGGTGAAATGGAACGCGACTGTCTCATAGCTCATGGCGCATCTGCAAACCTACACGAGCGACTTTTTACTCTGAGCGACTCTTCACATATGCATATTTGCCAGACTTGCCAAAATGTTGCTAATGTGACTCAGAGATTAATGCCGGGGGGCCGCAAGATTAGGGGACCCCACTGCCGGGTTTGTGATTCTGCCGATGATATTGTGAGGGTCAATGTTCCTTATGGGGCCAAGCTGTTATATCAGGAACTTTTCAGCATGGGAATCAGTTTGAAGTTTGAAACTAAGCTTTGCTGAGCTTGGTATGAACTTTGTACAGGTTTTCCATGGGCCTGTAGCACTTTCTAACTCAATGCATATTTTGTTTTCTCACTCTCCATAAGCACAGCGGTTATAGTACTTAGAGGGTGTTTGGCATTGCTTAACAAGCAGCTTTTAAGCTCGTATTAACTTGAAAGTCGGTCATTTACTAGTTTGTATGGGCATTGTCATTTTGCCTTTGATCAAGTAAATTTTTTTTGCAATTTCTCATTCTCGTAGGTCAAGAAACATGACACTAATCATACAACAATGAAAGAAAGAAGCGTTTCAAATTTGGGCTTCGTGTTTCAGCTTTTTGGGCTTTGTGATCCAATCCAAGGATGGCAACTTTCGACTAAAACCTGAAAAACCCATTAGGTTTTTTTTGCTGGGCTCGACCATTAAGCTTTGTTTAATGCTATTAGCATACTACAATGCTAATTATTATCTTAATACCCTAATCTCAAATTATGCTAATATAATACTAATCACTTAATTAAGGAATCTAACTTTGACCTTTATCTCCTCCCACTATTAGCCGAAAAGGGTATAAAAGTGCAATATATTAAAAACCCTAGAAGAGACCATGGAAGAATAAAATAGTGTTTTGGTCAAACATAGACCCATAACAAGTAACAAAACACCAAAACAGCAAAATCCCCAAAATAAGAAATAAAAACCGTTTGGTCAACATTTTAGTCAAAAAGAGCAAAAAAGCCCAAATGTTCCCCCTTTGTTTTGGCCTCTCTAAAATGTTAAAAAACAAACCTTTATTTGTTTATTTAAATTTTAAGCTTTTCTCGTTTCTTCTTCTCTTTTCGCCATAACCGAACACATACACTAAACTGAACAGAACAAAACAGAACAGACCTGACGATGACCATGAGCATGACCATGACCAGACCACGCTATAGTCCTTTTTTTCTAAATACCCATCTCTTTATTTCTTCCGTATTTGCCTAAAGATTCAACCGTTTCTCCAGAAGTTTTAATCTTTTTTCTGTAATAGCTTAAGGGTGATTTTCAGGAAGCCATGAGTAAGTCACGTGCCTTGTACCCTAATGCCTCTTCCTACAATTATCCTACCTTTAGCAACCTCCTCAGAAACGTATTGGGTTCCAATTCCTCAACTGTTCGATTTCAGGTTTGGTCTAAAATTATGCTTGTTTTATTGTTTGTTTTTGTATTTTCATGGGATTTTTTTTGCTGCTGTGTTTTGATCTTTGAGACTCTGTTTAGATATGATGTGATTAGATTTATCATAAAATTTGGTTTAGTGGATTTATTTATTTGATTAAGCATTTGTAGCTGTTTGATTTTTCAATGATTATTATTTTGGAATAAATCCTGCGGTTCAAGTTGATTTGAATTTGTTACCCTATCATTGGGAATGGAAGTGAAATCATCATTTGGAATTTTCTGTTTGCTTAGTTTTTATTTTTCAAGTCTTCCTTGACTCTTGACCTAACATTGTTGACTAAATTTCTCATTGTGTGAAAAATCAAGAATTATTATTAATTCGTGGTATCTTTTCAATCTTTCTGCAATCTCCTTTAATTTACTTTGTGCTTCAGTAATTTTTTATTAGGATTACATTTGTTTTGTAATGAAATGAATTGTATTAAGTGGGTGTAGGGAACTGATGAACTTGAATATTTATTTAGAACTTAGAATTGTTGTTTTATGTTTGAGTATTGACAAATAGATGAAATTTAGGTTTTCTGTAATCACAATGTTTGGTTCCCTTTTCATTTCTGTAATCACTATTCGCTATCTCGACAATAGTAAAATGTACGGATATCTCCTCATTTCTAGGTCCTGCTTTTTGGTTTGAGAGGAGCGAGCAATTTTTATAATTCTCTTGATGAAATTTTGATGATTTTGTTTAGTGTAATATGTATATAATGAAGAATGTTTCATATATCTCTCAAAAGCTACGGCATATCATATGGCCGGTCATGGTATTTTCGTTATATTTATTTCGAGGATCCCTTCTTTATGGACTTTTTTTTTTGCAGGAGGGTTATGAGACATACCAGCTTGATTCTATTGCCAGCAAAGAGTCTGAAATGGCTGAAGCGCCCTTAGAACTTAAGGTTGAAAGTGCAAATTATTCTAATAATATATCACCTCTTGCTCCATCCGATAAATTTGAGCCACAGTCGGCACCTTCATTACCGATACCTTTGACAAGCTTATATAATGATGAGCCGAGGCAAGTAATGGAACAGCAAAACTCTGAGCATAATTCCACTCTCTCTCATGTTGTTATGGAGACGCCTCCTGCTGATGGATACAGCTGGAGAAAATATGGACAGAAGCAAGTGAAGAGTTCTAAAAATTCTAGAAGCTACTACCGGTGTTCAAATACTAAGTGCCATGCAAAAAAGCAGGTTCAACGCTGTGATAATTCTGGTCGGATCATTGATGTTGTTTATTTAGGCCAGCATAATCATGACTATGATAAATGCAACTTCTCCAAAGGGTTTGTATTGTCTCCGCTGGGGCTCCCGGCAAGTTGCCTTGTTGATTCAGTTCAAAAGTCAGATGGTGAAGATATATCTATCTGTTCTGAAGATGCTAGGCGATCACCTGTACACTTGGCAGAATCAGAACAAGAGAGTTCGAGTAGTTCAAATGGCAATGTTGGGGTTGGTATTAAGGTTGAGGATCAGAATAGTGATGAGTTAGAATCTGTAGAATTGTAAGTTTTTGGAAAAACATTAGCCTTTTGTTAATGTAGTAATTGTGTTCTGATTATTGTTGATGTTTTTTTGAAATTTTGTTCTAATAGGGCTAGTCACCAGAAGAAGAGCTCTAGTGGGATTACAGATTCCAAAGTTCAAGAGAAGCACGGTGCTGCTCAACCAAGGCCAAGGAAAAGGCATGTGCACAGTAGAACTCGGTTCTCTTCAAAATTAACCTGTTTCTTGATTTTATCTTAATGCTGAACTTTTAAAGATTTGGTCAAAAACAGGATAAGAGACAGAAGCAAGGAGACAAGTATTGTTGTGCAGACTTTAGCGGACGGAAGCATCTCAAACGATGGTTACCGATGGCGTAAGTATGGTCAGAAAATGGTAAAGGGGAATACTCAGTTGAGGTAAATTTCAGATTAATATATGCATCAATGAACAGAATGGATTCTTCTGCTCGCTGATTTCTGTGGAATGATGATTCTAAGAGGGTGTTTCTCAAAACTTATAAGTTGGTCAAAACACATTATAAGCAATTTTTAGCTCATAAGCAGTTAAATTTTTCTTAAAACTTAAATATTAGTAACTTATAAGTAACTATATATTATCCTTATAGCTTTCATATATCACTCCCACTACGCCCTTTAAGTTTTTTCTAAATTAATTTTTAACTATTTTAGGTCTTTATAAAGTACATATAAGTTTAAAGAAATACTTCGCAGCTTCTTATAAGTTACTTATTACATCTCATCATTTTCATATCAGGAGCTATTACCGATGCACATCTACAGGGTGTCCTTCTCGCAAACATGTGGAGAGAGCTATGGAAGACACAACAACTGCTGCAATAACATATGAAGGGAAACACAATCACGAAATGCCAATGCCTAAGAAACAAAGGGGTTCTCAATGTCTTCCTCCTCAGATGTCCCCTCCTCTACCCATTATTAGCAGCAGTCACTGTAAGAAAACTAGAACTTTATCGACTCAAAAAGCTTCAAACAAATGGCGATTGTCAGGAAAAGAAGGAGGATATTTGATGGATGAAAAGGTATTGGAGCTTGGAGGCGAGAAGGCATTAGAATCTGCACAAACCCTTCTCAGTATTGGAATTGAAGTCAGACCTTATTAAGGTTCAGAATTCAGATTATAGTTCTTGCGGATTTCTTGAATTTGCTGAGTTTTTGCCAGAAAGAAAGAAAGAGTATCATTAGGATTCAAAGTTTTCTTTTTTATTCCTTTAGTATGTGTAATAGTGATGTCTTTTTGTATATCTTAATAGATTTCTGGTTTTGCAGCAGCTGCAGCTTATTTTTACCCTTTTGCCCTGTCTGCAAAATAATATATAAGAATCATTTTCTTTAAATTGAAAACCGAGTAACTAAATAGATCTTTAAATGGTTTTTTCTGGATTTCTTGATAATTGAAATTGAAGTGTCTTCTTGGGGCGTAAAATGGAACATTTTGAGAAGTTGCACTATCAACGTGCGTATATTGAAACTGAGGGTATTTAGCATTGCTTGTGCTTCTCTGTTTGGCCTTAAAATTACACTTATAAACAGGTAGAATTTTGCTACTTTTATATAAACAACCTAAAAGTCAAGTCTAAACAAACACGATTGGTTTTAAGCTAAAAGAGTATTGGAAAACTGCTTGTAAGTAATGTCAAACACCCTCTAAAACATATCTAGAAAGAAAAATTTTACATTTCCATGAAAAAAGGGGTAATGTAACATTAAATTGGTTTATAATTTACAGCGTAAAAGTATAACCTACACAATAATTTCTTATTAAGATACTTGGAATCCTTCGCAATACTTTAAACTGTAACGAGCCCACAAACATGAAAACAAACAAGGATGTATTTCTGGATCATCCCTAAAACCTTAATGGGTGGAATGTCAAAATTCAATCAAAAAATTGTAACTCATGTTATTGCTTGCATATTACAATTCATTATGATTCATGAAAGGAACTGAATTGCCGGAAAAATTCTCTGATGGCTTCAAAGCCATGCTTCCGGACATTAACTAAAGCCAACTAGATCTTTATGTCAACCTATTTATGGTTCATTGCTCTCCATCTTCAGACCCTCTGGAACCATCCATCTCAGGCATAAGGTTCTCGCGATGATGTGGGTAACTCGAGTTCCGGTTCAAGCTCACCGAGTGGGGAGAAATAGCAATTCACCATGTCGTCACTCACTTCTCCTAAACTTGGTGGATCCCACTGCAATATTAGAATATAACATACACGGTTGGTTAAGAGAGGTTACTGAGAGAACAAAATATTATCTCCATTCCACAAAGAGTCATATTTTTCCTCTTGTGGGTAAATAATAAGAAAATATTTTAATATGACAAAATTCAGTGTAATTTACTATATTAACCTTATTTAAACATATTAGTGGATAAATATCATTTGATATTAAAAAGATAAAATTGGAAAGTTACATTTATTACACATAAGTAACACCCTTTGTGGGGCAAAAACAAAACACTAGTAAACAGAAAAAAGAGTAGATTGGTTCACCTTTGGAGCAAAATCCTTATCCACAAATCGAGCTCGAACACCCTGTGCAAGTAAATTTACCAGTGCGGTAAAGGAAGAACCTTTTTCTATGCTTATATAGATGAAAGATTTAAGAAGAGAACATCATACCTCAAAAAGATCACCAGAGACATCTTTGGAAATCCCAGTAAGGGATACTCGGTATTCGCGAGCTAGACACAAATCCAATGTTTGAAATCTACCTTCTCTTATCTATTAGAACATGGTTGTTTCCAATAAGTCAGTGAAACTCAACTGAAATAGATAAAATGTAGTATTATTACTTACTGAGCGCAAGGCGATTTTCAAGCTTAGTGGAGATGCTTCTTTCATTTTTCTAAGTGCTGTTTTAGACCATCCATCATAAGAGTTAGCAGCCTCATTTTCCTAGAAAATTGAAGATTTGGGAAAATTAGATAAATAGTAGTCAATATGGATCCACATTGGACAAGCAGCAGAAGAAAAGAATATGAAACTCACCAACGCATCAATAATTTCCTCTACAGTATCATGGCCAAAACATTTATCGATTGTCTCGATCCTTTGAAAGAATGGAAGAGAATGATTAAAGGAGAAATGTTTTATATATATAAACTACTATAAAACATGTCAAATCATACATGAATTATAAAAAAATGCCACCATGAATTATAATTACGATGAACTTTTCTAGTGTTGGCTTCACATTTCCCCACCCAAATGCCCGTATTTTTTTATCTACATTGAATTTACTTAGACATGCGAACGCTGAATTTTTCAAATACTCCCTCCATCCACAAATATAGGCCTACTTTCCATTTTTGGATGTCCACAAATATAACCATGTTTACGAATTTTATGTATATTTATTAATTTTTTTCCGTCTTTACCTTTATGATTAATGAAGAAAGTGAACTGAAAATACATATAGTAAGAATAATACAGTAAAAACCCAATATTTTACTACTATTTAAAAACTCAATATTTCACTATTATTTAGACATTAATTATCTTTCTTAAAAGATTTGAAAGGAGAAATAGGCTATGGATGGCGGGAGTAACATTTTGCAGACGTGCATTAGCAGAAACAGTATTTTAAAAACTGAACAAAATAACACTTACTTGTGGAGGATACTTGTTTTATCCAAATAGACAAGCTCACCATACTGTGCAAGAGAAGCCTCTATGAGATTACGATCATCTGTGATCAACCCACCAAGGCGTTCCTCAATATAATCAAGTCTCTGCCCAGAAAGTTCATAAGTATAATCAACAAGAACAAAAGGAAAAAATTCAGTCCAGAGTGTATTAAGAACAAACTGTTTTTGATGCGTGGTCACGAATGCTTGAGGCATAGTGGGTTGTGAGTCCACATGCAATCATTTCTGGACCATTAAGCTTTTCGCCTGTTAAGGCCAAGTATTCCCCTAAAACCAAAAAAAAGAAAGAAATGGACGCATTTACCAAGTCAATTCTTGAATTCTTATGCATCATATTGTACAATTTCTACATACCTAGGTAACCAGGCAGGCGAGAAAGATAATAGGAAGCCCCTGCATCGGGATGGTAACCAATTTGAACCTCAGGATGAGAAAAAACCTGAAACAGGAAGTGATTCAGAAAGGATGAAACATAAAAAATCAGCTTTTACCAATGCAATAAAGCAGAAAACATAAAAAATAAGGACACTTAGCAATCATATTATTGCCATTTTGTTTTCAATGCTAATTTCAGGAGAAGGATATTAATTATTTAAAAAGGATGAAACCAATATAGTTAAAATTTGTCACTTCAAGGGTGCAGAACAATAACATACAGTTTTATCAGTTACAACGCGAAACATTCCAGGAAGTGAAATTCCACCTCCACATCCCATTGTGATACCGTCCAAGATAGCCACCTGTAAGAACGTCAGCTTTGTTTCATTAAACAAAATACATAAATCAAAATATGTAAAGAAACTAGACACTCTTTATTCATGCACAAAACCTAAAGCTAAAGTTAATATGAGATGTAGTAATCACAAAAACACAGTACAGAGAGTTATTCTTCTCACATGTGGCTTTAAATAGGTTCCTTGTAGATACACGAAATTATATAATAGCTGAAAAAAGCTCTTACATTCTTCAACTTTCCCTGCACATACAGAAAACAGTCGAGAATTATGTAAGCCACTATGGATTAATCATGAAGTAGCAATCAGATGACCTAGAAGCCATATTCATGCCATCACAAAATCAAAAAAATTGCAAGATATAAGCACAACAGATTCTCAAGCTAATATCTTTTTACAAGCAGAGGGATTACATAATCAAAGGATGCATTTCACTCCGACCATTCTGGTTCAATGATTCTGGGTTTTCAGAATTCCCAAAAATGAAATTTAGCATGGTGTCCACTAAATTATGTTCTAATATTTAGCAGAATATTAAAATTCTAATGTTCTGAATAATTAGGGTTCAGAATATACAAATAAATGTATAAATGGACATTTGTTAAGAAGATTACCTTCATTAGCTAACTCAACGAGGGAAACAACATCTACACCTGAACAGAAACCCTTGCTGCTACCCTTCACAAGATTTCAAGAAGCAGATTAGATGCACAAGCTAACCGAAGCAAAGGAAAAAGACTTAAAATAATTTTCAGAAATATTTCCAGAAACAAGTACACTGAAGTTAGAAAAGAAGAAGAGATTTTAGAATTCCCTTTGAACAGCTAGTAATAAACCATCATAATACCTTCATTAAGACAAATCCAATATCTGGGTTTTCTTCCCATGATTCATACAGTCTCTTGAGCCTAGCCACCTATCAATAGAAAGAAGTCCAGACTTATATTATATGCTGCAGTAATTTTTATATGTCATATAAAATAAAAGAAGTTGTAATAAGCAAAAATGTGCAAATATCAGAAAAAAAAAAAGGAACAAACCATAGAAGTATTGAGGGCATTAAGAGAAGTTGGTCTATTGAGAATAGCAGTTCTTGATTTTGCTCTTCCAACAACCAAAACCTGAAATTTTACAAAGTTTATAAGCTCCATTGATATGGGCAGTTTGGCATTTCATAAAATAGCTCAATTTAATACTAGAAACCAGGCAATGGGGACGCAGCATATTAAAAAAGGACCTTCCATAACATAAAAGTAGCTTTTAATTTTTTTTTTGCAATTGGGGTTCAATATTTTTGAAACAATAGACACGGTAAGATACAAAGACGACAAGGAATTGGAAGGAAAAAAACTGACCTGGTCTTGAAGATCATCGTTTGGGGCATAGTTTGGAAGAGCAGAAAAGCTTCTGTGTGTAGAAAGAAACCCAACTCTAGAATTTTTCGAATGGTTTCTTAGCTTTATCAATGCTTTTACTCTCTGCATCGCTCTGTGTTGCTCTTTCTAACTTGAAGGCCTTCCTTGTAAGAACTGAAAGCAGAAAGCTTTTCTTCTGTTCGGCTAGGAGGAAGGAGAAGAGAAGAGAGCCGATGTCAGCGGGATGCCTGATGAAACGAAATGGGCTGGGCCAATACCAGATGTCGCATAACATAAGCCCATTATTTATTTGGGAAAAGCCCCTAAATGATCCCCCTTTAAGATTAATGAACAAATATAACCCCTTGTAAGTTTTGGGGACAGCAATAATCCCTTTTCATGTTTTGGGAGACGAAAATGATCCGTTCTAAATCGTTTATTTGTTAAAAAAGAGCCGGTTTTTGGCCATGAAACTTAAGGGGCCAATTTGTGAATTTTGAAACTTTGAAAATGGCTTTTTATATTTTTTTATTTTTTGCAAATTTACTATGAAGTCCTTAAAAATTTGAAATAATCTCCGCCGTCGTGGTTGATTCCTCTGTTATGTTCTGAGATGGTTTAAACTTATTTCATTTTGCTTTCTGCTTGTAACCAAAAAAAATTTGAAATAATCTGTGACTAAATCTTTAAATAGACTTGTAGCATGTCACTAATTGCAGTTTAATTAATAAAAATGAAAGAAAAAAATAACTATTATGTCCCTTTTTCTTTTCCTAATAAAATGATGCCAATATCTTTCTTTGTATGAATCAAAATGTGTATGAATCAAAATATGTTTAAGTTATATGTGGTTGGAAGCCAGCAGAGATGGTAAAAACTTTGCTCTCGAGTTCTAATAGACTGAGTTTGAATCTCCATATCCACATCAAGGTGCGTTAGTTTATATATATACACACTCCAAGTGTAAACAAGTAATTCCAATTTAATAATGGCTATAATTTAGTAATTTAAGCAATTATAACAAATATAAAAACTAAATGATATGTCATAATATGAACAAAGCATTAGCTTATGTGTCATTTTGTTAAATTTTCCATTTTTAATTTAGTTATATTTTACTTCTAAAATTTTTTTATCTTCCTATGTTTATTTCCTATATATAATAACCACTTATCATTTGTAATTAATAATTTATATTAATGATCATTTTAATTTTATTTTTCTTATAATTAACAATAGAAATAATAAATTTATTAAATTAATAATGATAAATTTTGAATTTTTTAATGATATAATTTTATTATATATATAATGTATACAATATAAAAATTATTAAAAATACTAATAAAATTTTTATTTAAAATACTTAAATTGTAATATGGTAAAACATAAGAATTCAAAATATTATACGTATAATACAATGAAAATGTGAATATATTTGAAAGTTCTAATACGATATTAATTTATAATTAAAAAATAGAAAATTATACCTACAACATTTATAAATAAAATATAATTTCAATTTATAAACATTCGTAATTTATTTAAATAAAAAATAAGTTAATATGAAATAAATATAATTGTATTATCTACTCATCATGCAGGTAAACTCCCTAGTTTTAGTGAAAAATTGAGCCTTTTAAGTACAGCCAACACAAACACAATGCTACCATTCAACTATAGTGGAACCCATGCAAGAAGTAAAAGTACTTGGATTGCAACATCTGGTTCCCAAAAAAAAAAAGATAACTGGAAAACAAGTTTTGGCTCCGGCAAGAAAAAGGAACCGGAATTGGTCTTGCACACCTCCACTAAAAGCATATATTTTTTTTGTTGTTGTTGTCATAGTTACAAGTAGGGGTGTTCATGAAAAATCGTAAACCGGAAAGCCGAATCGAAACCGAATGGTTCAGTTCGGTTTTCGGTGTAAAAATTATATAAACCGAAAATATCGGTTCGGTGTGCGGTTTAGCTCATGTTAGAACCGAAACCGACCGAACCGACCGATATCTTATGCACACCGTTTTGACGGAAACCTAAACATATTAAAATTATTTTGTTCCCTGATCGAGTGGCCTTCCTCACAAATTTCCTTTCTTTTCTTCGTTCCTCTTCCCTTCGACGAACCAACAGCCCGCTGCCCACACCACCATCTATCCCGCAGCAGCCCGCCCACCGCAGACCGTTGTCGTCTGCCGCTTCACCGATCGCCTCCGCCACTCTATCGGCCATCTCTCTTCTTCTCCCCTTCATCTCCTCTTTCCTTTTCGATTTTGATTTAGCAGTAGCCCTAACTTTCAGGCACCATTTACGCCGCCCTCGCCGTCCACCGACGACAAGCTTCTCCACCGCACAGCCACTCTATTTTCTTCTACTTCCCCTCTGCCAAAGCCATCTTCTCTTCGCTTTCATTCGCACTCTGCCACCATCTACGCCGCCCTCTCCGCCAACGACGATGACGATTTCTATGAAATGTGTGTATCCACAAATACGAGTAGATTTTAGCTCATTTGTTCGATTCTGTTATCATCTTGAGCTCAGTTGTTGATTATCTAGGTTCAATTAAGCTAAATCCCTTGCAATTTCTTGATTTATTCATTTTGTTTGGTTGATTCTTGTTTTAGGGTTTGTAAATTGTAATTGATGTTTTGAAGATCTTGCTTATGCTCATTTGTTTTAGGGTTTGATTGATCATAAGGTTTGTAATTTT
>CATIWJ010312058.1:0-16668 GCA_949640765.1 Croton laevigatus
GAAATGAATAGTATAATTGTAATTCTAGCAATAAATCTTAGAATAGTAGAATTTAATCCTTCTAAATCTATCCTAATATACTGTACACTGTGGACAACAATCCTAATATAGAATAGTAGAATTGTAATAATGCTACTAAACCAATGGTAATATATTGTGCACTTCAAATTGTAATATTAGGTAAATAGCTCAAGCCTTTTTGGTCACCATACTGGAAAAGAAGACCATTATTAGATTAGGCTCATCGAGTACTTCAATTTTTTATACTTATTTACTTTGATTAGTACCGAAATAAAAAAAAAAAGAGATTTTAGGTATGATAAATTATACAATTTGTAAAATTTCACGTCGGATATTGATTGAGATTTGATATGATATATAAGTTAGATCACTTAACTACATAGTAAACTTAGGTTTACTATTTTAGGTCAGTAGATTTGGACTTAAATAGTTGATGAAGACAGTTAAGTGGATTATTTTGCAGGCTTGTACAGTCAAATTCTGGTCTAACTGCACACCGGTCGCGACTCTGAAATGGGTGGTGACATTTTTAATAGAATATATTATAAATTTGATAAAAAAAAATATGAATTATAACAGTATTTTGTATATAATATACATTTAATTAATTATGATTTAACTATAATTAAAGATTGGTAGAATAAATTTATAAATTATTAAAAAAAATATGTAGATTTTTTTTATAAAATATAAATTTACTATAAAACTTTTTTTTTTTTACAATCCATTTGAATAAAACCTCTTCTTTTCTTAAAAAAAAAATATATATATATATATATATTTAGAATAGTTACATTCATAAATATATTCTAAGTTCATGCATATTCCAAGCTCAAGCATATGTTACATTCATATCAAGACTATATATATTTAGAATAGTCTTGATATGAATGTAACATATGCTTGTGCTTGGAATATGGAATATGCATGAACTTAGAATAGTCTTGGAAGACTTGGAATGTGCAAGTCTTCTCAAGCTTCCAAACTCCTTAATATTTTGTAAGATGTGAAATTTTTGTAAAAATCCTGTACCACCCAAATTCAAGGCAATGAGAATGACCAATAGGTCAAAATTGTATAATTGTTTTGAATTCGAGCACGTAATTACCCCAAATTAATTACATGCACACTTATCACAAGCTAAACATTCATGTAAAAAATGTGTCAACATTTTGAATTCCTGCTACAATTGAATATTTTAATCTACCTAATAATAGTGATTTGAAGATTTGTGGATAGTTTATTAAGACCAATGTCTTATACCTTCAATATTTCCATACACCAATCGTCGTGCATTATAACATTTAAATATTATTTCCAAATTTTAAAAGATTTAGAAAGGTTTTTTGTATATTACAATTAACAAGTGTTGCCTCCTTTAAATAGGCATTACAAGTTAGGCTACAATGGAGGAAAGATACATAAAGTTAGGCTACAATCATGTTAGACTACAATTAAGGAAAGATGCCTAAAGTTAGGCTACAATCATATTAGACTACAATGGAGGAAAGGTGCCTAAAGTTAGGCTACAATCATTAACAAATTTATCTCCACTTTACTAGAAATTGAAAATTTTGTAATAATTATTTGATAATTCTTACTTATTGAACTGGATGTTTCATAAACAAGACCTAAAAGATATAATTTTTTTTTAATTTTTAGTCTTGCTTAACCTTGAAGCAAGAGAGAATTTATTTTTTAGAAATTAACATGAATAAATTTATTTATGATTTAATTTATGAAGACAATTGAAGAAATTATGTAAAAATCCATGAAACGATTGGAATAGTCTCTGTAGTCTATACCCCACACCCTAATAAATTTTGAAAAATAAAATGTTTGCTTGACCAAGTAGTCCGAGGGCCGCTATCATTTTTTTTAGCCACAGATATGTTTTCAAAAATTGAAAAAAAAAAATTGAAAAAGAGATTTGTTGTGCAAAATAATGTAAAAAATGGTAACTCATAGTAAAAAAAAAATACTTGGTAAATTTATTAAATTAAAATGAACATAAGACATAAAAAACAAGCTACTCACAACACTGGTTCATGTGTAAGGCACGTGCTCAAACAGTGTACATTTTTCTCTAATAGTGTATAGTTTTTGTGAAAATAGTGTATAATTTTTATATAACTATTATATAAGTTTTATACATATTTTATAAATATTTTATATAATTTAATTAGATTAACTAAAAAAACATATATTTGATATCCAAATTAACCTTGTAGATTCAAATAAATTTTACATTCATTTTAATAATTTTAAATTTAAGTAAAATAAAAAATAATTTAAGAAATTCATATTTGTTTTTTTTTTTACAATTCGAAATAAAAAAAAATTCTATATTATTAGATACGCCAAAATTAATTTTTTTTATTGAAGTTGCAAGTTACACATAGTCTATAAAAAAAATACAAAAAGATGAATAATTACAATAATTAGCCTCAAATTTAAGAAAAAAAAAAACAAAAACCAAGTTTCTAATTCTAATTCTACTTAAAAACACAATGAAAACCTTCTTCAAGATTTAATATCTAAGGGCACAAATAGGGACGGCCGGAATGGAATCTCATACGGCAGGGGCATGGCTTCCGACTTCAAAGCCACTGACAACGGCGCGGAGGCCCAAGCCCATACTAGACCAGCCTTATCTATGTCCCTGCAACTCACCGACAATTATTGTTCCGATGAACGAAACTCACTCTTTAATGAATCAAAGCACAAGATAGCATATAGTTACTCATATTAATTAAATAAAGATTTAAAATATAAATATTATTTCTACTGTCACGGAGAAAACATTTTATATATGGGTGCGTTTGTATGTGTTACTGTTCAAAGGATGATATTAAATGTTAGTATATGTCTATGTGCATTTGTCTGTAGTGTAACAGTGTTACTAAACTATACGTAACGTTCTTCATCTTACAATTAATGAAAAACTATTCAACCTGTATTCAAAAAATATTATGATAACGTGGTCCGTTCACCTTAAATTTTCACTAGAATTAAGATAAGTACTAAAAATTTTAATGCCGTTCTGTTAAAAAATTTTTTAATGGCGTCCAAATGTTAAACGTAAATTTTTTTTCAGGGCATAAAATGATTCTCTTACGGTATCTAAATTACTATTAACAATTTAATATTTTTATTCCTCATAGAATTTAAATTAGATTAAATATTTTTATTAAAACAAGATTTAATTTTATAAAGATGATAACTATAAATCATAATTGAAATTTTTAATAAAATAATATTTAATTATTTTTATGTCTAATAAAAAATGAACTAAAGTTATTTATTTTTCATAAAATATATATAAATTTGTTAAAAAAATATAATTTATAATAATATTTCTTAATATAATATATGCTTAATTAATTATGATTTAACTTAATTAAACATCAGTAGAATAAATTTATAAATTATTAAAAATAATATGTAGATTTTTTATAAAATATGAATTTTCTATAATTTTTTTTTTTTTCATAATCCATTGGAATAAAACCTCTTCTTCTCAAGGATTTAGAATAGTCTTGCATGAATACAACATAATGCATGAGCTTATAATTTGCAAATTCTATCACTATTTGAAGACTTGTACAAGTGTTATAAAAAAGAATGACTAATAGGTCAAAATTGTATAATTGTTTTGAATTCCAGCACTTAATTACCCTAAATTAATTATATACACACTTATCACTTTTCACCAGGCTAAACATAATTGTGAAAAACATATGATTATTTTGAATTCTTACTACAATTAATATTTTAATCTCTCTAATACTAGTGATTTGAAAATTTGTAGATTGTTTATATAGAACAATGTTTTAGACCTTCAATGTTTCCATACACCAATCATCGAAAATTATTGTTCCGATAAACGACACTCACTCTTTAATGAATCAAAGCACAAGATAGTCTATAGTTACTCATATTAATTAAATCAAGATTTAATTAATATGAATATTATTTCTAATGCCATGGAGAAAATATTTTATATATGTGTGTTTGTATGTGTTACTGTTCATAGGATGACATTAAATGTTATATATATGTGTGGGATTGTCTGTAGTGTAGTACTAAACTATATGTAACATTCTTCATCTCATAATTAATGAAAAACTAGTATACCTCTATTAAAAAAATATGGTGATAAAGTGGTCTATTCACCTTAAATTTTTATTGGAATTAAGATAAGTAATAAAAATTTTATTGCCGTTCTATTAAAAAAGAAAAATTTTAATAGCGTTCCAAATGTTGAACGTGAATTTTTTTTTATTAATTTATAAAATTTAAATTAAATATAATACTTTTATTATAACAAAATTTAATTTTTTTTAAATAATAACTATAAATTAAAAAGAAATTTTTAATAAAATAATATTTAATTATTTTTATGTATAATAAAATATGAATTAAATTTATTTATTTTTAATATATAGAATATATTTTAAATTTCATAATAACTATGAATTATAATAGTATTTCTTAATATAATACAAGTCTAATTAATTATGATTTAAGTATAATTAAATGTTGGCACATTAAATTTATAAATTATAAAAAATAATAAATAGATTTTTTTTATAAAATATAAATTTACTATAAAAGTTTTTTCCACAACCCATTAGAATAAAACCTCTTCTTCTCTCTATAAAAAGATTTAAAATAGTCTTAACAAAATTCGTCACTATTTGAAGACTTGTGCAAGTCTTCTCATGCTTCCAAACTCCTGAAATTTTTGTAAAAATTCTATGCCACCCAAATCCAAGGCCATGAGAATGACCAATAGGTCAAAATTGTATAATTATTTTGAATTCAAGCCCTTAATTACCCCAAATTAATTACATATATACTTAACACTAGGCTAAACATTCGTGTGAAAAAGTGTGAGCATTTTGAATTCCTACTACAATTTAATATTTTAATCCCTCTGGTAATAGTGATTTGAAGATTTTTGGATAGCTTATTTAGAACAATGTTTTAGATCTTCAATATTTCCATATACCAATCATCGTGCATTATAACATTTATTTGCTATTTTTGTCTGTCTCCACTTTACTAATTTGTAATAATAATTTGAATTCTTACTTATTGAACTAGAAGTTTCATAAACAAGAACTAAAAGATATAATTTTTTTCTTTTTCATTTTTAGTATTGCTTAACCTTGAAGCAAGAGAGAGATAGAGAGAATGTATTTTTTAGAAATTAACATGAACAAATTTTTTTATGATTTAATTTATGAAGACAATTGAAGAAATTATGTAAAAATCCATGAAACAATTGGAATAGTCTCCGTAATCTATACCCCACACCCTAATAATTTTAAAAAATAAAAGAAGAGTCTCTGACCACACAACTTCACTAATAGATAAAATGTTTGCTTGACCATGGATATGGACTCAAAAATAGAAAAAAAATTTGAAAAAAATCTTTTTGTGCAAACTAATGTAAAAAATGGCAGCTTATAGTTAAAAAAAGACACTTGGTAAATTTATTAAACCAAAATAGACGTGAGACAAAAAAAAAAAATAGACCCACTTACAACATAGGCGTGTGTGTATATCACATGCCCAAACAGTGTATATATATATTTTTTCATAGTATAATTTTTACACGCGCCCAAACATTGTATATATATATATTTTTTTTTTCATAATATAGTTTTTATACAACTATTGTATAATTTTTATATAATTATTATATAAATTTTGTACTTTTTTTTTATACAATTCCAAATATAAAAAATTCAATATTTCTTATTGATTTTATATTAGATTAACTAAAAAAAGCACAAATTGAATATCCAAATTAACCTTGTTAGATTCAACTAAATTTTACAGTAATTTTAATAATTTTAAATGTAAGTAACATAGAAAAGAATCTGAAACATTTATATTTGAACATTTTTTACAATTTCAAATAAAAAAAAATCCATATTATTAGATAAGCTAAAATCAATTTTTTTTTCAAACTGCAAGTCAAAATATTGTAAAAAAAATATATAAATTATGTTAAACCCATGTATAAAACTGGTAAAAAAAAATGAATAATTAAAAAAATCAGTCTCAAATTTAAATTTAAAAAAACAAAAAGCAAACTACTAATTCTAATTCTCGCTAAAAACACAATGAAAACCTTCTTCTAGTTATGGCATCTAAGCGCACAAATAGGGGCAGCCGGAATGGAATCTCAAATGGCGGGTGCATGACTTCCAACTTCAAGACCACCAACCACGACATGGGGCCCAAACTAGACGAGGCTTAGCTACGTTCCTGCAACTCACGAAGAATTATTATTCCTATAAGCGAAACTCATTCTTTAATGAATCAAAGCAGAAGATTGTGTATAGTTACTCATATTAATTAAATCAAGATTTAAAATATAAATATTACTTCTAATATCATGGGGAAGTATATATATATATATATATATATATGGATGACATTAAATGTTATATAAATGTGTGCGCTTGTCTGTAGTGTAACAGTGTTACTAAAATATACGTAACATTTTTCATCTTATGATTAATGAAAAACTAGCACACATGTATTCAAATAATATGGTGATAATGTGGTCCATTGACCTCAAATTTTTATTAGAATTAAGATAAGTAATAAAAATTTTAAAGCCGTTTTGTTAAAAAGGAAAAATTTTAATGGCGTCCAAAGGTTAAACATGAATTTTTTTAGGGTAAAATATGATTTTCTTACAGTATATAAATTAGTATTAACAATTCAATATTTTTATTCTTTATAAAATTTAAATTAAATATAATATTTTTATCACAACATGATTTAATTTTTAAAAAATATAACTATAAATCAAATAGAAATTTTTAATAAAATAATATTTAATTATTTTTATGTCTAATAAAATATAAATTAAATTTATTTATTTTTAATAGAATATATTTTAAATTTGATAGAAAAATAATTATAACAGTATTTCTTATATATATATATAATTAATTAATTAATTAATTATGATTTGAAATATAATTAAATATTGGTAGAATAAATTTATAAATTATACAAAATAATATGTAGATCTTTTTAAAAAAAATAAATTTATTAAAAAAGTTCTTTTCATAACCTATTGGAATAAAACCTCTTCTTCTCTATTCAAAAAGTATTTAAAATAGTCTTGACATGAATGTAACGTAATGCATAAACATGGAATTTGCAAAATCCATCACTATTTAAAGACTTGTGCAAGTCTTCTTATACTATTCCAAACTCCTTAATATTTAGCAGGATGTGAAATTTTTGTAAAAATTCCATGCCACCCAAATCCAAGGCTATGAGAATGACTTATAGGTCAAAATTGTATAGTTATTTTGAATTCCATTACTCAAATTAATTACATACACACTTATTACTAGACTAAACATTCGTTGAAAAAATGTGTCATTATTTTGAATTCCTACTACAATTTAATAGTTTAATCTCTCTAATAATAGTGATTTGAAGATTTGTCGATACTTTAGTTAGAACAAGGTTTTAACACTTTTAATATTTCCATACACCAATCATCGTGCATTATAACATTTAGATATTATTTCCAAATTTATCTCCACATCACTAAAAATTAAAAATTTTGTAATAATAATTTGAATTCTGACTTTATTGAACTAGATGTTTCATAAACAAGACCTAAAAGATTATAAATTTTTTTTTTCAATTTTAGTCTTGCTTAACCTATTGAACTAGATGTTTCATAAACAAGACCTAAAAGATATAAATTTTTTTTTTCAATTTTAGTCTTGCTTAACCTTGAAGCAAGAGAGAGATAGAGAGAATGTATTTTTTAGAAATTAACATGAACAAATTTATTTATGATTTAATTTATGAAGACAATTGAAGAAATTATGTAAAAATCCAACAAACGATTGGAATAGTCTCCGTAGTCTATACTCCACACCCTAATAATTTTAAAAAATAAAAGAAGAGTCTCTCACCATACAGCTTCACTAATGTTTGCTTGACCAAGTAGTCCAAGGACCACTATCATTTTTTTTAGCCACGTATATGTTCATAAAAATGAAAAAAAAAAAAATTGAAAAAGAGACTTACTGTGCAAAATAGTCCAAAAAATGGTAATTTATAGTAAAAAAAGACACTTAGTAAATTTATTAAACCAAAATGAACGTAAGACAAAAAAAAAAAAGCCCACTCGCAACATGGGCGATGTGTACGTCACGTGCCAGAACAGTGTATATATATATATTTTTTCTAACAGAGTACTGTAGGTTTTTTGGCAACTAAGAGGGAGATAAATTAGTTGGTTTAAAAAAATTTGGCTAATGCAGAATTCGATGAATTTTGAAATCGATGAAAGGAAGAAGGTTTATAGTGGTTCGGCTATAATCTCGAGCCTATGTCCATTTCTCCAATTGTCACAAGAATTGGGTTCCACTAATCTCTCAAATATTACAAATGGTTTTCTAAACTAACCTTAAATTTAGTGTTTTAATGGCTAACACTTAAATCTTACAAGGAACACACCAAGAGTTTAAAGCTTACTCTAACAACTTATAAAAAATCAGAAAGTTGGGTTTAATTCTCATCTAACAAACAACAACACAAAGAATTGAATACAGGTAATGAATGAAGATGAAAAGAAAGAAGTTGTTATGAAAATTGATTGCTCTATTGAATGCTCAGGTTGTTCAACCTCTTAATGCCCGTAGGAAGGGATATTTATACCCATCTTAAATAAACTAGTCATTGTCCACATGAATTAAAGAGCTTTCTAAAGAACTCACTGGTGTCTCGCACGAGATGTCCTGTCTCGTGCGAGATCACTCACAGAACTTTCTCAATGGTCTATAATAGCTCTTTTTTGATATCATTGTTTCATTAATTGCACTAGACATTCAAGCTTTTAACTGATATTTCTCGAGTGAGATGCATAGGTCTCGTTTGAGATGTGACCGTTATGAAAGATAACTGCATAGTCAGATTTTTATCTTGAGCAAGATGCAAGCCTTTGGAGTGAGTTGATCTTTTGTCTCGTGCAAGATTATCTGTCTTGAGCGAGATGTGATCTTTCTTCATAGTTGACTAGATTTGACTTTCTGTCTCACGCGAGATGCAAACCTCTAGAGCAAAACTGACTTTGTGTCTCACACAAGATGACCTGTCTCGTACAAGGTAGCAAGCTGTCTTCAAGAATCTTCAATTCTTTGCAAGATTAAACATCCGTCTTCACTTGTAATAGTTCATGCTTGCTGGAACAATACTTAAACACTAAATAAAACATTAGTACATCACAATTTCAAGTGAATTTGTCAAATATTCAAAACTTAGGGATTTTGGTACTTTGCCCAACAATCTTTCCCTTTTTGATTTTTTAACAAATTACTTGAGCTATGATTGATATATAAGATAATGCAAGTGTTAAGTTATTATAATTTGTTAAGTTTATGCTCAATTTCATTGCTCCCCTCAATTTATGCATAAGTCTTTAAAATTGAGTTTTGAATTAAAATTTGATTTGAATTTGTTTAAACACAACTCATTTCTTTCCCTTTTGGCAAAAATATTAAAAATAAGACTAAAATTGAATAGAAGCAAAGGTTCATTAATGGAAAAAGGGAATTATAAAGCAAGACAAAACTTAAAAAAAAAACAAAAACAAAAACAAAAACAAAGGAGATTAAATACAAACAGATTTTAAAAAAACATAAAAACACAAGAGAAATTAAATTTAATCTTGTTGAGGCTCATGAATCACAAGAGCCCTACTTGAAGAAGCATCTCCTTTAGGTTGCACTTCAAGTTGATCATCATCTGAAGAAGAAGAAGGACTATAGCCGTTTAAAGATGATGAAGAACTACAAGAGATCCCAAGATGATTTCCAATCTTCTTAACCCACTTGAGGATCTTTTTGAGGGTGTTGGAGTTTTTTTTGGAGAAGGGAGACGATGATGAAGGGGAAGAGGTTCGTGGCCTCTTTGAAGGTCTTGATGAGGGAGGAGGAGGAACTCTTGGTTGAGTGGATGGTTTGTTGCTACGATAGGCATTTGTCCCACTCCTAACAATTTTACTATCTTGAATAAGATAGTGAATGGTGAATGGTGAATCGGTGGTTGTGCTTGATATTTTCATCCTTGCTTAGAAAAATGTTGATTTCCATTAGCTTTAAGATTAGTGACTTTGAAGGCAAGGAAAGTGATAAGTGGAGATTGTATGGACCTTGGCACTTGAATTGGCAAATTCAAGTAAATTTTCAATGAGAACACTAACACCACAATAAGGTGTGTTAGTGATGGCACAATGGAGAATAAAGATGTCCCTTTGGGTGATTTTATTGAGACCTTTTTCGTGATAGAATAGTGTTTCCTATCACTTGAAGGGAAGGGTTTGAATGAAGGTGGCTATTGCATGCTTTGGATCATGCATCGGATTAATAGAAATTCTTTGTAAAACCCTTGGTAGTATTGAGTTTAGGTGTAAAATGATAATTTTGTACCTTATGGGCAAAATGGTCATTTTGCACTCTTATATTTTGTTTAGATATAATTTTGTAATTTGGATATCCATTTGATACTTAAGATGACGAAACAATTGTTTTGAATGTGATATTGCGTTTTTGGGTTCCGGAGTATTTTTGTCATTTTTGTATTTTTGGTGTTTTTATAAATTAAAATATTTTATTGACTTTTATTAATTAAAAATTTGTAATTAATTCAAATTAGGGATTTAATTGTGAATGCATGTTGGTATTGGATTAGAATTAGTGTCTAAATTGATATTGTATTAAAATTAGTGCTTAAATAGAATTTAGGAGTTAATTAATTAAATAAATTATTTCAGGGGGTTATTTTATAATTTTAAAAAAGATTTTTATCTATAAATACTTGAAAAATTAGTCTAGGGGATGTTTTGGAGGCTTAGAAGTTTGATTGTCTTGAAAAATAGGATTTTTGGGCAAAAATTCGAAGGCCTGTCGTTTTAGCAAGGGCGCACGCCAGCCGCTTGTCGTTTTGGCGAGAGAGGCTTGTCCTTTAGCAAAGGAGCTGCGGCACAAGCGTTGTTGTTTTGCCTGTGGAGCCATGGTGTTTTGTCTCCTGCGTGCCAACCCGCCTGTCGTTTTGTGTTTGATTCCAACAACTTGATTTTTCAAGTTTTTGGGTGTTTTTGAGGTTTTTCTCGATTATTTTTTATTGTTTTGATTTCCATTAAGTTAGAGCATATTAGGATCATATTAGGTTGATTGTTTTTATAATTTTTTTTGATTTAAATCGAATGAAATTTGAATTAATTGGGTTTTATTGAAAATTGAGATTTAGAGTTCTAAATTAAATTTGGATATTTTTATTGTTCTTATGCTTGTAAGGGTTTCAATTAGGATTCTAGAATTTAATGTTAATAATTATGTTAGGGTTTAGAGTAATTAAATTGGGGATTGGGTGTCTTTAATTATGTTGGATAATTATTTTGCCATGGAAAATTCACTGCTGTGTTGAATATGTTGTTGCTGTAGCTTTGACGATTTTTAATAAATTATAAAAAAATATATTTCAGCTAAAATTTTTATATGTTTGAGTTTTGGAAGCTAAGTTTTGATAAAAAAAATATTTTGAATTGAGTTTTAGATAGATTGATTTTTTAAATAATTTAATTTTTCTACTGCTGTCAGTTAGATATCTGTATTATTTGGGTTTTATGGTAAAATTGGTTTGAGGGAGTCTCTAAAAATTTTGAAATTTTGAGGTACTCTTAATAAGTTTTGAAAGTTTGTTTTGGTAAAATATTGAAATTTTTGAATGTAAGGAATATTACTTATAAATTTTTGAAGTTAAAATTGTTGCATAAATTTTTATCGGTAAAATTGTTCCTTTTGGGATTCACTTCCTAAATTGAATTTTTTTTAAAATTGATTTAGTTCAAATTTTAAATAATTATTTCAGTTTTGGAACTTTGTTTGGAAAATTATATTTTTGTCAATTAAACTTGGTCTTGGATTGGTTGAATATGCGATTAGGGAATTGGATTGATTGCATGTATTCACGTCATGCATAAGCATTCATACTTGCATTTGACGTATGATTGTCATTAATTCTAGTTTGTGATCAAGTGTTTATCCATCTTCGAGTTCGTTTGAAGGGTGTTTTTCGTATCGGGGGAGGTAAGTTTCATGGGTGTGCTATATATATATTAAGCCCTTCTTATATATATTATCCTTTATATTTCGCTATATAATATTTTTTCTTTACTCAAGCCCGCATGTGATTAGGAGACAGGGAAACGTGTGTATTTGAATAAATATTATTAATTATTTGAATGTAATATTTCTTGTATGTACGATTGTGTGATATATGGAGATGGATGACTCTTAGCCGAGAGAATCATTGAATTTGATCATTGAATTTGTACATTGAGGCATTTTGCTTATTTCATTAAATTTGATTATTGAGGTTGATATATGGAAGGTCATTGTCATTATTCATTGAGCGGTATAAGGGATGAGATATCAGGCAATTGGTGGCCCTGACACACCATCATGTTTGCAATTGTCTGTGATTGAATTATCTGCTTTTGATATTATTATTTTTAGAAGTGTTTCATTGCCATTCATGAACTTACTGAGCACCTATATACTACCTCTGTTTTTTTCATTTCTTTACATTCACTATTTCACTAATACCAATACAAACTCACTTTTCACCAATACCAATACAGAAATAATAATAAACAACTACTAACCCTTTAAAAAACTTACTTTTTCACCAATACCAATAACAAAATAATAATAAACAATTACAAAACTTACTATAAATGGAATTGTAAACAACTCAAAAAAATACCCAAAAACGGAAATGTAAAAATCTCATAAAAACGGAGGTAGTATAATGCTTCATATAGATTATTTTGCAATTTTCTAATATTTCGATGTGGCGATGCTCAAATTCTTTCTTCTTGAGTTGAGCATTCGAGTCGAGTTAGTTAATTTTGTTTAGTCTTGTATTCTAGATTGATTTCTAGATTGTAAAAAAAAAAAAATATATATATATATATATATATATATATATATACTACCTCCGTTTTTATGATATGTTTACATTTCCGTTTTTGGGTGTTTTTTTTTATTTGTTTACATTTTCATTTATAGTAAATTTTGTAATTGTTTATTATTATTTTTTTATTGGTATTGGTGAAAAAGTAAGTTTTTTAAAAGGTTAGTAGTTGTTTATTATTATTTCTGTATTGGTATTGGTGAAAGTGGGTTTGTATTGGTATTGGTGAAATAGTGAATGTAAAGAAATGAAAAAAACAGAGGTAGTATATAACATTGCTTCAATTTGCATTTGTAATTTAAAAGGAATTTTTATTTAGTGAGTTTTATATAGTTTTGCATTCTCAAATTTATTTTTAAAGGTTTGTGTAGTCAGATTTTGGTCTGGTTGCACGGCGGTCCCGATTCTTAGATTTGGGTCGTGACATTCTTTGTCAAAACAAATTAATTTTGTTAAATGTAATTAAGGTCTTTTAGGGGCATAAATGGTGCCGGTGGAAAGGTCAAAGATGGTGGCTAGTTCTTGGCGCTAGTAATTTTGCATTACAACTAGATATTTCTTTGGTCTTTAACAAATTCAATTGATAAAGATCAAGTACGAACTTCTCACCCTCATTTTTATTTTTTCCAATACCAAAAAAGAATTAAATTCTCATAAAAGAGAACCAAACTCATATGGATATGCCAACACTCACATTAAAACTGAAAAACAAAATCTGCTATTAAAAGCATAAAACAGGAGAAAAGCATAAAAACATCATATATATTAATTGTATGCGTGTCTAATTTTTACCCCTAGGTATACTGGCCCATGTCAATAACTATCGAGGTGAGAGAAGCATTGGAAAACCTTTTACGATGAAGATTAACTGCAAAAATGAGCTTTTAAACCAATGAAAATATATTTTAAAAAACATTCAGACTTGTTTTTATCGACTATGTTTGAAAAAAAATGTCAAAAAACAAAGTTAAATTTTAAATTTTTTTTTTTAAGATTTAATTAGTTTGAACTAAAGCTTATGGAGGGCAATTGTGGTGGATTCGAAACAATCAATCCAGCTGTAGGATTCACCCCAACTTGCTCTGAAGCCAAGTTTTGTCATACATACTAGGGTTGAGTATAGGACGAGACGAGACAAGACGAGATTATGTAATTCCTAGAATCATTCCAACTTTTTAGGATATTAAAAATATAATCTTGTCACGTCCAAATAATTAAGTTGTCTGGAGAATATAAAATTTTGGTTGAAGGATGTAAAAAAGGGAATCAGATAAAAAATTTTTGAAAACTATATTTTTCAAAAAAAAAAAATTAAATAGTTTACTAAACAAACCTAATCATATAAATAAAAAAAGTAAATAATTTTCATGACTTATGCCGTAGGATTCTCAATGTAATTTGCTATATACATGAATAGATTTAGCCAGATAATGAGGATAATATTTACTAGTATATTTTAAGATTATTTTAGAGTTTGTTTTAATGTCTATTGAAAATAAAGAAAAAAAAAAGTCAACTTTGTGGCTAACCAAGGAAGCAAGGAAATAATAATATCCATTTTATCATTATTATACACACACGAAAGTGATGTTAATTAAATAGTATTAAGATGTGTACCTCACACGAATCCACATTTTCAAGAGATGGAGGAGCTAACATCGCCGGTGTGGTGTGATAAAGGCAATCCTTGCGTAATTTCTTTGGTGGGAATTGGGACAATGGGATAAATAATGTTCCTTTTGTTGCCTTCTTATGCTCCTCTTCAATCAATCCTTCGTGCACTAGCCATATCTGATCCAATTCATTCTTGTCAATTCTTTAATTTAACTAATCTTTAGGACATACACTGTCTTTTTTGTTAGTAGGGGAGAGGGATTTGAACCAGAATACGATTTATCCCTTGGGTGTATATACATTTCCACTCTTAAAATTATAGTTTTAGTTTCATTTTCATATTATTTAAGAAAACGTAATTGAATTCTTACATTTTTACTCTTAAAATCATAACTTCACTCATTTTCACATTTTTGTAATAGATACTACGATTTTAGTAAGAGTCCTGATACAAGACTGCTCTGCCATTAGCAAAATCAGCTTTGAAAATAGCGCCTACTCTTTATATATATATATATCCTGAATTAATTAAATTTGTTGAAGCTTTCAACAGTAAATTACATACCTTCTCAACATAATCATTTGTAAAGTGCAAATTAGTATGATATTCACTGCTCAATGATAGCTTGATCTTCTCATAATTTTTCTTTGAGGTTGTTTTTACCTAAAAATGTAAATAGAAATAGAATCAATTTCAGTTTACAGTTTGGCTATAGACCAAAAAAATTTATTGTATTGCATACCTGAATTCCTTTCTTACAGAGTGCAACGGCAACAGCAAAAGCAACCTTTGAGAGGTTGGATGTGAGGAGAAGTTGGGTTATTTGTTTAGGAATAGAATTGAGCACCACAGCTGCGGCTAGACCGGTACCATCCACCACCTTTATTTTCAGGGTTGGGTGCCTGTCTACATATAGCTCACCATACTTATTCAGCTCCTCTCCCTGCTTACAGATTAATGAATCAGAATCGATACGTTGTGAATCGCATTTTGCAGCCTTTTTTTTAAAGTATTTATTAGATGGTATTTACTGAATTCTATCATCAAATATGATGGGTTGTAGTTCTGAAAATTTTTCTATGTCTTATAAACGAGATATATATAATTTGTATAGGTTAATTCATTGCCAGAAATAATTTATGATATAGTTTAAAATTCTATAAACCGTAACCGATTGCTTTTCATCTCACACTTAATACAAACAATCCAATAGATTAAAAAAAGGTAAAACATACAAAAATTAAAGTGGAATCATGACTCCCTTCTCACCACGTACGAGGATTTTTTTTTAGTAAAGATATTCTAAATTTACAACGGATCAAACCAAAACACTGAGACTTGATTGGACAAGTATGAAAAAAAAAAAAAAAACCTGTAATGACGGGTAGCATGGAAGGATGAAATTTTTTTTTGCCTTAGAAGGATCGAATTCCCATTCAAATATTTTTCTGTTTTTTTTTTTTTTTTGCATAATTTGTAGTATTAGATTTCAAGATCATTTACCTTGAGTTCCATTTTCAGAAACTTGACTATGTATTATATATAAAGTACATGTGAAAAATCAACCGTTCATGATTCTGAGGGTCCAATTTGCAGTCGGGTGCTAAAAAAATTGTGAAATATGATCTACAGATACATAGGTTCACTACTAAAACAGACAACAAAAAACATGTAAACATAAATTTTGATATTTTTATGGTTTACCTGATTCAAGAGACCAAGACTTACAACTCTAACCCCTTTTCTATCTGCATCGAGTATGGAGTCTTCAATCATTTTATTGATGGATTGATTTTGCCATTGCATGGAGTACTTCAACAGACATGAACAAAACTAATTGATTAAAATCTAAGCATTATAAGCAGAGTAGTGAGAAAAGAAGAATAAAATATGTCGTATTTACTTGGAAACTGTACTTGGGTATGACCCAAGTTTGAAGAGTAAGCTTGTGAAATCGGTTCCTTTCAACTAAAAATGTGCGACCATAAATCCAATTAAAA
>CATIWJ010312105.1:0-11295 GCA_949640765.1 Croton laevigatus
AAAATAAATCAAAGGATCTAAATGTCTATTTCAGCAAAATAAAAATATTTGAGAATATATTTTTAAAACTAGAAAGATTCAAGAGCAGATTTATCAAAGCTTCAAGTATCTGAAAGACATTGAGGTAGTACATTCACTATCAACATTGGAGTTCAAATCGGTAATTTTACTTTGAACTTGGACTAGAACAGTGCACAATCATAGCTTCTTGCCCTATGTTAAAAAAAATTAAAATTCTATAAAACCCTTTATTTTTATGAGTTTTGAGTTCAGGGGATAAATTAGTAATTTTACACCTTAAGAGAAAAATGGTTATTTTGTACTCTTATATTTTGTTTTGTTGTAATTTGATTATTTGGATATCCGTTTGATACTCAGAATGACGAGAAGGTAGTTTTGAGTATAATATTGCGTTTTTGGATTCGGGGATATTTTTATCATTTTTGGTATTTTTATAAATTAAAATTTAAAAAATAAATTATATTTTATTAATTCTGAAATTTAAAAGTACTTTTAGTCTAATTAGAAAATTTAATTGGTGTTAAATTAGAATCGGTATGTAAATATAATTTAAAGGTTAATTATTTAAATAAATAAATTTTAAAAATATTTTATAATTTTAATAGATTTTTCTCTATAAATACTAAAGGAACCATGTCTAAAAGTCTTAAACAATTATGCGTTTTAAAATTTTAGATGTCTTGATAAATAGGGTATATACAATAATTGTACAGACAATACCTTTTTTTTTTTGGCAAAACAGTAATAGTATATAGACAATATCTTGCAATATCTTTCTTTTTTAAAAAGGGATATAAAAAATTAGTATAGGCCATATCTTTCTATTTTAAAATTGCATATAGCAATAATAGTACATAGAATAATGCAATAATAGTATGACAATATCTTTCCATTTTAAAAATGCATATAGCAATAATAGTATATACAATAATTTCTTTCAGGCCTAAACATCAATCAAGTTGTTTGGCATATATGGTGAGGATGTAAAAAAAAAAAATTAATGCCTGATTTTTCATGTAATAGATAATGGACTTTAAAAGTTGAAAAAATATTTAAATAAAAAATATGTTAGTCATTTAATAAATAAATTTTATATTTTAATATAATAATTATCATTTCTTAATACTTGTAAAAGTGAAAGATGAGACAATTATTATTAATTTTTAAATCTAACTAATTTCATCTATGTATAATTTAATTTTTTTTAGGTTCTATAAAATTATAATAATTATTATTATTATACATAAAATCAAATATTTGATTATTAAGTAATTAACTTTTAAATCTAACTAATTTCATCTAATTAAAATTTAACTTTTTGTTTAGGTTCTATAAAATTATAATTATTATTATATAAATATATTTTTTTTCAATAGTTAAATCAACTCAAATTTAACACAACTGATTTTCTAATCTGTTATTATAAATAATATTAATTAACACATAATAAAGAATAATTATACGTTATCTTATCCCATTATTTTTTTTTTTGAATTATTCTAATTTAGCTAGAATATTTTTTTTCATTAAATTAAATTCAATATTATTTTCAAAAGAGGTAGTAATAAAATAGAATGAGGAAATAATATTTTTATTGTTAAAAATAGAAATTTACATTATATTTTAGTATTAACAAAATAATTACCAAAAAATGTAAATTAACATAAATAGAAAATAAATATATCCATTACACAATTTTATTATATTAGTTTAATAATAATCATTATGATGAAAAATAATTTATAAAATTCTAATAATGTATGAATTTATTAATATTAATAATATTAACAAAATCAACCATATATTTTAAAAAGTTCAATGATTTAAAAAAGAAAAATCATTTTAAATAAATCAAAAAATGAATTTGTAATTAATTAATAAAGATAATTACATTCAACTTAAAATAATCTCATCTGATTATGATTTTGTTTGAAATCATACATAGATATTATTGTGTGACAAAGTTTTAATGTCATTTAGCTGGTATAAATATGCTAGAAAGCACACAAAACACTGCAATTTTTGCATTTCTTAAGCCCTTAAACATGTTAATCACTACATAAATCATGTTTTAAATTATTATTAGAATTAGTAAATTTAGAAACTAGATTTTTAGATATGGAGTTAATTAAAATAACTAATCTTATGAAAAATAGTAAGATTGTAATTTTTTAAGAAAAATTATTATTTAAGTTAAATAAATAGATAATTAACCCAAATGCATAAATATAATGTAAGAAACTATATTATGGATTTAACTAAAATAAATCTTACGAAAAACGGTAAGATTGCGATTTTCTAAGAAAAATTATTATTTAAGTTAAATTACTATATAATTAACCCAAATGCATAAATATAATGTAATAAATAAAAAAAGTAAATAAACATAACAAGCACAAAACAATTAAGCGTAAAATGATAAAATTATACTTAATTATAACAAGTTAATTGCAACCCACTTGATTGTAAGAATAATAAAGAAAGAAAAAAAAAATTAGGATTAGCATAAAAATTAAATCTGGATATGTAACTTCATGTGAATCTAATGCAGTTTTGAAATAATTCAACTTCTAGCTTTCACATAAATCTAATTGTCAAGAAATTAGCCAGATTTGAGCTGAATTAAAATTGTGAGATGGTAGAACTCAAGAACAAAATAAATTTAGAGGGTTTTTGTGGAGAAATGGCGCTTGAAAGAGAGATGATTGAGTTTATGCAGGAATTTGGGAGTTCAGAACATTGAATTGTGTGTTTTTGATGTTGAATAGCTAGGATTTATATAGTGGTCAAGTGGGGACTAGATAAACATGAAATAAAGCTATTTTTTAGTGGAATTAAAACTTAAGTAGATAGATTTGAGGAGTATCTATTTGAATAAAAGTAAAAAAAGGACAAAAATATTCCAAAACATGAGGAAATTGGTGTCACAAACCAAATCGGAGGTCAATAACTGGCATGTAATCAAACCGAAATCCGGCTACACAAGCCTTAAAATAAAAAGAACTAAAATACAAATTACTAAAAATTCACTATCTGCAAATTTCTTTAATTATAAATACAAAATCAATCAAACTAAATTTTACAATCCGGAAATCAACTAGAATAGGAATCTAAAAAGACTTACTAACTCGACTCGATTTGGATACTCGGCTCAAGAAGAAAGAATTTGAGCATTGTAATAGCGGAATATCGGAACCTGCAAAACAACCTATATGGGCAACGAACTATTCCTACAAATAGTAATACTAGAAAAGAAATAAATCGATCCCAAATAATTTCAAATATGATGGTGTGCCAGGGCCTCCAATATCAATAAACAGTATCAGTAATCACATTCTCCCTTATCTCTCCTCAGTAAACAGTAAATAGTATCAGTAATTAGTAACAGTAATTCATCCTTATCTCAAACCATAGTAATCAAAATTCGATAACAGTAAGCAATAATAAGCAAATACCTCAGTAATAAGTACAATAACCTCCTTAGCCAAAAACCCTCCGTCTCCTTTTGACACACAATCGCATAACAATGTAATATCAAATACAAGTAAACATCAAACATAAATATTACAAACACATACATTTTTCTATCTCGTAATCGCATGCAGTCTTGGGTAAAGAAGTAATATAATATATCGAGAAAGGCGTATTATATATATATATAGTACATTTGTTAGCAAGTAACACATCACAAACAAAGCAAATACACTTATGAAACTTGCCTGTTTGCAGAGTTATCCAAACACTCTTAGACCTATTAGCCTTGCGATCCTGCTTGATAACCACCTATAGAGAATAATTTACAAGACTTCCTAATCAATCCCCTTGTTTTAAACTAAAGCACTTATGCAATGTATGATGTGCATGTCATGCAATCAACCAACATTAATTCAATTCTTTTCAAGACACCCAGTCAAACCAAATTTAATCGAGTTCAGACAAAAATAGCATTTAATCCAAATATAAAATTTTATAATTTAAATTCTTTCACATTCCACCTAATTCCAGCAATATTTTTAATCGACTCAAACAATAAACCTGTACCTTAAATCACTTCCATAACTAATTCACTGAATGTTTAATAAAACAATATTTAAATTACTTAGTTTAATTAACACAAATTTACAGTTTAGTAAATTCACAATTGTTCACCAATTAATCAATATAAAATAATACTCTTAGTGGCCAAAATAGTTCCATTTAATAAATTTTAAGTAATTATTAAAAATTTAATTTTTTTTTTTAATAAAACCTCCTCTTTAAACCAAGTTAATTCTCTAAACATAAAATACCATCAATTAAATATCTCAACATAATTAATTAAAAATTATGAGTAATAAGATGAACTTTGACGGAAAATACTTTAGCAGATACATAACTAACGAACTAAGCTAATTCTAACATTTAATTAAATATGCCACCCATTTAAACAGTATCCAAATGAATAAAAAATATACTTCCTAGGCAAAAAAGAAATAACACAAGAAATCGGGCATCAAACAAGGATAAGCCACATGAACATAAATCATACCCAGCTTAATTACAAAACCGGTGCCCCAACAATGCCTACTGCCCGACTTGATGCTTCTGTGACACACCAACAGACTCACCAACTGCCACCCCTGAAACATAGTTCCTGCAGAAATAGCCCAAGACAATACTGGTAAATATCCAAAAGATCCCTAAACTTCTACCCTTCTGCCGAACAACCTCAACACAGCGGACCAACCAGCACACGCCAGCTCAGCCACTGCAGCCGACTATCCAACCAGAACATGCCACGTTAACCGATGTCCGTGACGGTGGGCCCCACCAGTCAGCCTTCCCTTCCATCTTTCTTGCACAAAGCACGAGAAACAACACTACCCAATCAAAACTCTCTTCTATCATCTTTATCTTCTCCAAATCAGACCCTATTAACTCCTCCTTCCATAACTCTTTCCCTTTTATGCCAAAAACACAAAAAAACCTAACCCTCATTTTCTTTTAACTCACCTCAGCCGAAACCTAGCCACCCCCTTATTATATTTTCTTTTAAAACCCTACTCATCCGAGCCTCTATATATATATGTATATATAATTATATTTATTTTTCTTTTTATTAAAACAGCATATATATATATATATATTCATATTCTTAAAGAACCCCATATTCGATGTAGTCCTTCCACAATACCTAAAAATAACTTTTGAATCCATAATTTCAAAAACACAACATTATAATTAAAATGATCCCGTCATTGCTACGAGTATTTACATGTACCGAAATATCGGCAAATAGAATACAAGCATGCAAAATTGCTTTTTAATTCTAAATCTCCAATTTACCCTAAATCAAGGGTTTTACAATTGAACTTGATGACATCGTCCATGAAGGGTCAACCCCCGACAACTCATATTGCCCAAGAGGCCTACAAGGAATCATCCCGCACTAAGGGATCATCCCGCATCAAGGGATCATCCTGCATCAGGGGATTATCTCGCACTAAGGGATCATCCCGCATCAGGGGATCATCCCCTATAAGGGGATCATCCAGCCTCAAGGGATCATCCCACACTAAGATAAGAAATGATCATCCCACATCAGGAGATCATCCTGCACTAGGGGGTCATCCCGCATCAAGGTAAGGCACAAGTACAATAATAATTACTCACAGCATGAGACACCACTCACTGTCCATACTCTTGGTATGGGCTCCTGATTATACACTGACACGCAAGCAACCACTTGGGTTTTCACCATAAATACCTCAGTAGCTCTCTATTTAGGTAAGCTGACTTCTCTCTTTTCTCCTCTTTAAATATAATAAATGATCCCAATTACTAATTTAATCATCGAAGTGGTTGCCATGAGCAACCCCCATCTTTTTGTCTACAGGCTTGCTTATTCTTTAAGATCCTCGGATTTGGCCACGAGATATCATTTGGTGCAGTGAGCGTGGAGCACACCTTTAACAATTCAGTCGCCTTCCTCGCTCTAATCTTTAATTTTTACGACTCTAAATCATTTTCAATTATTGGGTTTTGCAACATCAATTTATTTCTTAATGAGCAGAGGTACATAAGAGAGGAGATAAAGAAAAGAGGAGAAAATTAGAACACAGAGCAAACCGAAATTTGAAATTCAAATTGAATTTTGGATTAAAAATAATTTAAAAAATCGATAATTCTGCTTTTTCAGAGAGATGTCAAATAGTTACAGATAAGTTCCTGAACTCATTTTATTATTTAAATTGAGTCCTCCAGATTATATTTAACTATATATTGAATTTATTTTGAAAAATTAATTAATTAGGGGCATTGTTTAATTATGAGAACCCCTTAATTTAGATAAATATGCTACTGACATGTTGCAGAAATATTTATTAGTGGTTGAATGATTATTTAGCCATGAAATTCTGATAATTTGATAATTTTATTGCAACATGCCTTAGCATCTTGCAGAAATTATCTTTATAAAGGTGTAATCACTAAACAAAAGAAAATCTCCAAGTGGTTGAGCATGATCTACGGATCATCCCTCCACATCAAGCTCCAAGAAGTGGTTGGGCATGATCCATCCACAGAAGAAGATCTCCAAGTGGTTGAGCATGATCGACGGATCATCCCTCCACATCAAGCTCCAAGAAATGGTTGGGCATAATCCCTCCACAGAAGAAGATCTCCAAATAGTTGAGCATGATTCACGGATAATCCCTCCACATCAAGCTCTAAGAAGTGGTTGGGCATGATCCCTCCACAGAAGAAGATCTCTAAAGTAAAGATCCCCAAAGAAGACATTAGCATCATCCCCAAAGGGGACAGTTGGACAGCATCGGCATCATCCCCAAAAGGGGACATCATCTCCAAAGTAAAAGCATCCCCAAAGGGGATATCATCAGCATCCCCAAAGGGGACATCATCACCAAAGGGGACAAGATCTCCAAAGTGAGTGAGTGTGATCTAAGGATTATCCTTCTATAGCATCTCCAAAAGAAGGGGTCAAGCATGATCTAAGGATCATCCCTCCACAGCATCTCTAAAGTGGGTAAGCATCTCTTAAAAAATGGTTGAGCATGATCCAAGGATCATCCCTCCATAACATATTTAAAACAGTTTTTGGTCAAATCTTAGCATAAAGGAACATACATAAGGATCAACCATGAAAGGAACCCTTAGTCTTTGACTAAAGGACTAGTTGGAGGGACATGTGATGACATCGTCCATGAAGGGTCAACCCTAGATAACTCATATTGCCCAAGAGGCCTACAAGGGATCATCCCGAACTAAAGGATCATCCCGCATCAGTGGATCATCCCGCACTAGGGGATCATCCTGCATCAGGGGATCATCCCACACTGAGGGATCATCCCGCATCAGGGGATCATCCAGCCTCAAGGGATCATCCCACACCAAGATAAGAAAGGATCATCCCGCACTAAGGTAAGGCACAAGTACAATAATAATTATTCACAGCGTCACAGTCCATACTCTTGGTATGGGCTCCTAGTTATACACTGACACAATTATCATTAAGCATGTTGTGTGTAAGCAACCATTTGGGTCTTCATTATAAATAACCCAAGAGGTCTCCATTTGGGTAAGCTGATTTCTTTCCTTTCTCCTCTCTAAATATAAATAATCCCAATTACTAACTTAATCATCAGAGTGGTTGCCATGAGCAACCCCCGTCTTTTTATCTATAGGCTTGCTTATTCTTCAAGATTCTCGGATTTGGTCATGAGATATCAGGACTTGACAGGAAAACCAAGAGACTGGCTAACTACAGGCAACATAACTAGCAGTGGGCAACAAGATTGGAGAAAGAGGTACGGACTGGTCAGTGACGGAGGTAGATAGCGATCCAGTGACCAAACGCTGTTTGCGGTGATGATTGGTGGTCAGTAGAGGGGGCAATGATGCCATGTGGCAACTATTGGGTTAGGCCACGTGGCATTTACTGGGTATAGCGGTGCCACGTGGCAGGTGGTAGTTGGGCCATGTGGCACATTAGGGTGCTGACTTTGATTGCTGACTACCACGTAGCAGCCTCTAGTGCCTTGTAGCTACTGACATAAAGTAGGTTTTAGTGCTATCAGTTTTATTTGTTTGGGTCGGTAAAATTTGAATTTTTAGAATTTTTCTTTGTTTTCAGTCCAATTTTAAGCTTTCTGGTCTGGAAAAAGCTTTTAGTTTAATATGAAGCATATCTAAAGTGCAAAATGATTTGTGTTCCCAAGAAACCGTATCATCAGACTAAAAAATTGGATGAATCAATGATGAATAAATGGGATGGATTCTCAATCAACAAAGTCAAGAATCGAGACAGGATTTTTGTCGAACTCAAATGAGTTTTGATCAGGACTGTATATAATTAATTATTTATGAAAAATATTTAATTAAACATAGTCTAATTATAAAATTAAAATATAAAATAGATACAAATTCAATTTTTGACTAACTACGGATAAAATACTAATTTATATATAATAGATTACCTTTATTTTACACTACCTACCATTTTTCAGGATTAAAAACCCAAGACTTTCCATTTCAGACTCCGTTTTTTTATGCCAAAACGCCGGACACGAATTTACCAACCACTTGTTGTAGCGTTACCATTTCCACTAAGTGTACTTTCTTCTGTTTCGCACTAAAAAAATAAGATTCCCTCCTCCGCAGCTGCATCAGCCTTTTCCTGCAGCTTCAGTGCCACCTCAAGCTTTTTCAACACTTTGACCATTGTGGGCCGTTCATTTCTGATCTCTCGCAAACACTTGACTGTAATATTCGTGTAGACCTTTAAACACGCTGGCGCTATTTTACCCGCTATGTTAGGATCAATGATCTGATCCTGCGTACCATCTTTAACATGTTGTTTGGCCCAATCAACTAAACCACGATACTCGTTATCCAGTGTCGTATCCACTGGTGGTTTGCCACATAATACTTCCAATAATACTACTCCAAAGCTATACACGTCAGATTTCACACTTAATTGGTTAGTGTAATAGGGGTAAATTACTTCAAATGTACCTGAACTTTATGTGTTCTTTCACTAACGTACCTAAACTTTAAATTCTTGCCAAAAAATACCTGACCTTTGCAAGAATTTGCAAAGAAATAGATTTTGCCCGTTTATTAGGTTGTAGCCGGTGAACCTCATGACATGGCGCTGACCTGTCATTAATAAACAAGGTTTGTCAGCTTTTTCAAAACAAATATTTTCGCTCTCTTGCCCAAAATTCTTTCTTCGGTTTTCTTATGTGTTCTTCCTTCCTTTGTTTTCTTCTCTGCTTCGGGTTACGATTGCTATTTATTCGTTGCTTCTTTTCTTCTTATTTCATGAACTCTTTCAGATTCTTACTTCAGTTTGTTTGAATTTGTGAAGAGGAATTTGACGTTTGAAGATGTCTTCAGTATCAAATACTGAAGTTGAGGGAGATAATAGAGTCTGATGTAGATGTAATGAGATTGCAGTTTGGAGGACCTCTTGGACAGAGTATAACCCTGGAAGAAGATTTGTAGGTTGTCCAAATTATGGGGTAAGTGTTAATTCATCTTGGTTTTGAGAAAGTGCATATGAAATTGTTGATGAAAATGAAATGGGCTTTAATTTGTTAAATTAAGGTTCAAGGTATTGCAGATTCATGGAATGGAGAGATCCAGAAGTGCCATATAGGTCTCATGCTGTCATTAATGGTCTTTTAAGGAAGATTGATAGATTAGAGAAAGAAAAGAGGGAAAACAAAGCTCAAGGAAAGAGAACTAATTTTGTTGTAGTTGTATTTTGTGTATTGGGTATGTTGGCAGTGTTTATGAGCTACAGGAATTGTCATTGTGTTAAATAGGTATATTTTGTAAGCTTTTATGAAATATCAATAAAACTCCCCCTTTTTTTATATACCTTTGTGAGCAATACCATTGTGTACTAAAATTAGAAGCCATAATGCATAACAAATAATACATCAATTTCATTCAAGAAAGAATTTCATTGCCATATTGGGTCACATTTGAGTTTATCCTGTTTAACAACACATTTATAACTGCCATATATGTTAAAATGTCACATACATGCTTCAAAAGAAACAGATACATTCAAACTATCTTAGTTTCACTTGAAATTCAGGACAAAAAGTTGTGACCAATTGTTCTGACATATATTACATCCAAAATGGCTATAATATACACAAAAGAAAGTACACAATTATGTCCTATTTTCTCTAAATAGTCTTGGTGATCTTCTTGGTGCTGAAGTAGCTCCACCAGAGGGTGTGATGTTGGGCAGTGGTGTTCTTGGATCTCCACCACAAATTATATTCTCTTGGCTTTGTGAGAGTGGTGGAGGTTAGGTATTTTCCTACATATAAGACCGAAAAATCATTGACTAAGTGTAAGGCTATGTTGCAAAAGTAAAAATTGACAAATGCAATGTTCAGTTACCTCCATTATGGTCTGTGATGACTGTGGATCTTCAGCTGCAACATTAGGCTGTCTTTTCTTCCTCTTGGGCTATGTTACATAAGCCATGTCAGTTAAACTTAACACTGGATAGAAATAAGTATTAGTTATTTATATACCTTTGATGTTGATGCTTGTGGTTGAAGGTGCTTCCTCTTATTGTGTCCCAGCCCTCCACAAACAGTGCATTTCATTTGGACTTTACCCTTTCTGCTAAGTTTGGTATGAGCAATTGAATCAGCTGGTTCTTGGTGAGTTGGACCAGAAGATGCATTAGGTTGCCTTACACCCTCCTTTTCAAGTTCCTCAGGTTGCTTTCTCCTTGCAGTTTTCTTTCTCCCCTTTTTTCTCTCAGGCATAGGAGGTGGAAGTACTGGTGGACCATCTGTATCATGGGGCCACATATCTGAAATGTTGATTGGGTTGATGTAGTGTGAATACAGTGCCCTATATGTTTCTAAGTGATAATACTTGTCAACATAAGAGGTAGGATCTTCATTATTTTCCAGCATGCAACAGATGGCATGACAGCATGGGATGCCTGTTAAATCCCATTTCCTACAGCTACATGTTCTCTCAACCATGTCAACCACAAACTGCTTACCCCCAATGCCAGCTACCTGCACTTTAAGCCCTCCAGAAAACTCAGCAGTAAAAAGATGAGAATTGACTATGTTTTTTTCCAATTTAGTCCTAATCTTTGGGCAGATTGTGTCATCAACATTCATCATTTGTTGTATCTTTTTTAAAGGCCTCCTCATTAGCTTGTTTCTCACCATTTCAAGCAGTGTGATGATGGACCTATTTCTAGCATCCAGGATATACTTGTTGAATGAT
>CATIWJ010312167.1:0-26756 GCA_949640765.1 Croton laevigatus
AAATAAAACATTGGTAAATTGATAATTATACTCATACACCATTTTTGGATTAGAGTGTAGCGAATTGCAATTCATTGCCTTTAACAAATTACAGTTTGCAGTTTTTTTAAGGATATATGCAAACCGCAAAACACAGTTTAAATTGCAAAATTAAATAATGTGAAATTTCAGCACGTAAACAACAAAGCAAAATGAGAATTATTGCAACTTAGACTAAATTAGAATAAACAAAAAATTAAATTATTCAAATCCTTAATTCATCTGATCACATCTCACTAAAATTCATCTTTCAAGATTTATTTTTTTTCCCCCCTCTATTTAGTTTCTGCTTATTGGCTAAAAAATACACCACTTTGTTATATATATATTTAAAAAAAAAGAAAAAGATAACCGAATATTAATTGATTGTGGATGTACTATTATTTTTTTTTACCAATTTACACACCCCTATTTGGGATTATTAAATTTCATGAAAGGTAACCCCTTATAGTTCAGGATATTTTTTTTTATAAAAGTACCCTTCGGTCTTGACATTGTCAAATAGGGGCAATATCGGAAAATAACCTAACTTATTAGCGCCAAACAACGACCTATTGACATATCTCATGTATGTGAACACTTAATTATTCTTTTCTTTTCTTTTCCGTCAATATATTCATTATTCTCTAATAACCTTCCCAATAATACTACGTCCCAAACAGACTTTAAGAAATTAATTTTCGAATTAATAATAAAAAAATTTTGCAGGCACTAAATTAAATGCAAAATTCAAATGACACAATTACCCTCAACCGAGACACGTGGCGACGCGGTTCTCTAAACCTAGCCGTAGGAGGTGAGGACGGACGGTTTCTTTCTTACCAAATAAATCAGTAATCGCACCATAAAAAAGCACTCTCTCTTTGTACTAAACCAATTAAGCAATCGCTTTTCATTCTCTTTCTGTATTTATATTTGTTACTACGTATAATTTTAATTAAATACTTATAGTATTTATATTATTTAACACAGCAAAACGAAAAAAGGGGAAAAAATTCATAGGAACTGTTTGGTGGAAAGGAAAATTAAAAAGGAAAAGGATAATGAAATAAACAAACTCTTCTCAAACGGAAACGGCCATAAAATTCTATTCCTCTGCACAGGTATTTGCTTATTTCTTCATGTTATTATATCCTTTTTTTTTAATTTTGATATTATTTTTTTTTATAAAAATTTTGGTGTTCAATGTGCGTTGATATTTGTATTTGTTCAAGTGTTGGTTTGTTTGATCTCGTTTTCCTGCGAATTCTAAGATAGGGTTTTTGCTTTTGCAGAGAGGGTGGATTTTAGGGTTCTATTTTGTTTGATATTCTTCTGCTTCTTAATTTTTTGGCAGCTGTTGACCGTCGTATTGTTTCGTCGTTTTCCTCTTGGAGGTGAGGTGAGTCAAACTTAGAGGCTAAGGTTTTATTGATTGGAGGACGTTTGGGTTTAGGCATTGCTTTGGGTTTGGGTTGTAATGCAATTTACTGAGAGTATTGGTTATTTTTTAGGATGTTTTGTTGATGGGTAATGTGTTAATTTGTTAATAAAATTGATTGAACTTAGATGGGTTCATGTGAGAACTCACTTGAGGTCCATGAACCTTTGCAACAAGCTGATGTTCAGCGGCATTTATGTGCAATTAAAAATTCTGTTTCTGAGTTAGAGGCTCGGGGTGTTGCAATGGACCGTAATGTGGGACCCATTGGTTATTTAGATGAGTGTGTAGAGCTAGCAGAAAGTAATAGTGCTGCTTGTGTTAGCTCTAGTGATTCAGGAAATGTTGAATCTGCGGATGGGGTGATTGGGTTGGTGGCAGAGGTTGAATGCAGGAATGAGAGGAAAACTGGAATTGATGATTGTAATAGTGTGTTACCTGATGGAACTTGTGTGGAAAAAGAAGTGTCTTGTAGTGAAAACAACAGGTCCATAAATTCGTTGGATGATTTTGAGAAGTCTCTAGAATTGGTACCTGAGTGCGGTTTCATCACAAATTGCAACCAACAGGATGAACAGGAAAATGGCTGGAATGTTCAAAGGGACATGGAAGAGAGAACTGATAGTTTAAACATAAAAATCAGTGACACTTGTGGCCTAATCATGCCTTCGTTTGACAGTGAGATGGCTGCAGAATCAAGAGCAGTGGATGCTTTACCTAGAATTTGGGTAGGACAAAACAAGCCAGACACTCGTGCTATTTTGGATAAGGGTACGGTCTTTGCGGAAAATAAACCTGCTGGTTTGGCTTGGGGAGATTCTGTTGATTGCAGCCAAATAGATCATTTGAGTAATTATTTTGAGCAGGGCTACCAGAAGAATAAACAAATTGTCGATGGTCTTTCTGCAGAAGAGTTTACGGAGGTTGTGAAAGAGAATATCATTGTTCCGCCTGTGACAGAGTCAGCTTCTCATAATCAGTTGTCCTCTTCTCAAGACTTTGATAGGTCCTCAGAATTGATGCCTGAGATTAGTTCCCTAGAAACAAGTGTTATGCAGGAAGAGAATAAGGATGATGGGTCTGTTAAACTGCCTTCTGATGGAGGAGTTATGGAAAAGAAAAATAGTCTTTCAATCAGGGTGAGATATAATGATGAAATGCATGCGGAATCTGCTTCTTCACCTGGTTTCCTAAGAGATGGTTGCCAAAAAAATGACCTGGAGATTAAGAGTTCCGGCGGTGTAGCCTTTGAAAGTGCAGCTCAGGGGAAAATTGATGCTGTAGCTGTGGGGGAATCTGATATATGTGCCCAGAAATCACTGGATGGCATTGCTACGCCAAAACACTCATCAATTATTGGTTCTCTAGGGAGTACTTATGAAATGCAGGATGATCAGAAAAATGACGCTGTTGCTAACCATCTCGGTGCAGAAACAGTTCCTACAGCTATTTTGAAGAAAAGTGATGCAGATGAATGCATCCAGGTAAACCCTTCACTGTCTTGTCAGAGGACCTTGGAAAATTTAGCTATTGCTGACTCACCAGGCAACTGTGCTAACGAGCAAAGGAGTGAGAGAAGTGAGTATGAGCATTTTATGGTATGTATGCCAGGTATTTTGGAAGAGGAAAGTGATGTTACTAGTGAAATTAAGTTTGAGAGTCCTGGCAAGACATGTTGTGTTGAAGGAGATGCCTATGATCTGAAGGATGGTTCACCTCAAATAACTCCCAACAGTGGACTGTCATGCTTGCACTTTGGGAAAGAGGTTCTTCGTGCTATCTATTCTGGCAGTGCTGTTGACTGTTCTGAACAGATTGGTAATGAAGGGAAGAGCAATGCTGGAAGTTGTTCATCCAAAACCACATGTCTAGACATTGGCTCACTGTCTTCACGGAGGAGCAGTCGTATACGTAAATCCAGTAAAAAAGCTCAGACAAGAAGAGCTGCAAAGAAATGCAGGAACAAAGCTGAACTGCAAGAATTGCAGATCTTCAAGGCCGAAAGAAGGAAGAGAAGCTGTTTGTCCAAAACAGCTCGTGCTTCTAATTGGGGATTATTAGGGAATATCACTCAATTGTTTGGGCTGAGTAATGGATTGGGGCTCAATGCAATTCAGAGCCGTAGACCGAGAAAAATAAAAGTTGTTCAAGGGGATGGAAAGAGGCTTAAGGGTCAGGCCACTGGGAGCACCCAAAGGTCTACTGGAAATAAACATTCTTCAACTGGTAATATCCGCTTGAAAGTTATCGTTAGAAAAGAAGTTGGTCAAAATAGACAGAGCCCGGTCGTCCCAGAAGTAACTGGTACCTCGGCATCAGATACTCTTGACAGTGGTTTTCAGAATGAAACTTACCCGGGATCCAGTTTTGAATTCCCTAATTTTGTTGATGGTGTTGAAGATAAGATTGGGGAAAAAGTATACCCCAATGCCTCTATTTCAGATTTACATGTACAAGACAAGGACTTTGAGGGTACTGTCATTAGCCTTAAACCAGCTGTGGATGCTGTAGCAGATTACCTTGGAGTTCCTTCCCATGCAGACGTTGATACGCTGGGAGAGGCAACTGGCAAGAGGTATGCTGATCCTGGAACTTCACCAGACTCAGAAGTTATCAACTTAGTTCCCGAAAGCCAAGTCAATGCAACATGTCAAGATGATCTCCATGATGCTTTTGTGACTTCTTCTAAAACTCTTGTTGCTACTGGAGTTGTCAATAGTGGTAAGAAAGGAAAGAAGAAAGATAGATGCACCCATGCCAATGACAGTTCTGCAGAAGATGCATCTCCTGGTATGGCTGGCTTGAACAATGTGAAAACAACAAAGAAGCATGGTGGCAAGCAGGGAAAGGATGATGGATTCCTCCCTAGTCAGATTCCTATTTCACCTGTTAGTGCAACTGTTTCTAGAAACTCTTCATGCCATAAGGAATCTTCTGAGGAACAGTTACATTCGTTTGGAAAGACTGAGCTTGGAGTCTCTGAGGAGGATTTGCTAGCAGAATCTGGAGTAGATTTCGCGCCTAGGTTGTCAGAATCACCGAATTCAGACAATCTTCTTTGTTCAACTAAATCTAAATCCAAGGGGTCTCAGATTTCAAAAAAACCTAAGGGATCAGTCAAGAGAAGATCCAAGGCATCTGATAAATCAAGGAGCAAGAGTGCCAATAGTCGCAGACAGAGAGAAAATGAACAGATTTCAGTTGATAAAGACCAATCCAAAGAGAAAAATGAATTTGATCAAGTTATTTGCAAATTAGAAGATAATCCAGAAACAGGTACTATATTATTTCTCTTGCAAGTTTCAAATTTAATTACTTAGTTTTATATCCATTTTTTGTTTTCTTTCTTTTGCCCCTTGGATATATGTTTCTTGCATGAAAAGTCAAGTGACACTGCTGTTTCATATTTCTTGTTTCTGCAGGAAATTGTATTGCCGATGTTGGTAAAAACAATCCTGCTGACCTTAATGCATCCATTGATGTAAGAAATTTGGACATGGCATCAAATGATGCGGTGGTGCAGCAGCTACCTGTGGACAATGCTTGGGTTCGCTGTGATGATTGTCATAAATGGCGTCGTATTCCTGTTGCACTTGTGGATTCAATTGGTCAATCAAATTGCAAATGGTATTTCCACTGAACTTCTCATGTCATTGTAATCAATCATGTGACTTTGTTTTGGCATTTTGTTTGGCTTATACCCTTTTTCATTTATTAGGTTATATAATTTGCAAAAACCTTATAACTATTGCAGATCTGTTAATTTGGGTTGGATTAAACTTGTACTTGGCATTTCCTTTCCTTTCTATTTACATTCTCCTGAATTGATGTGATTAAGTTAGATATCCTTTTCTTTCAGGAATTGATTACTGGGTGTCTCACATTAGCATACACTTTTGTCTATTCTAGTTCACTTAGATATCATACAATGTAAAAATTCTTCATTGTTTGTCTCTGAATCAATAAAATTTAATATTTTAACAATGCTTCTAACCATGCTGCACATTGATTTTCTCTTTTAACAGTTTGTTTAGGCATTCCTAGTGATGGGTTTTATTTTAGCTGTTTTGGGTTATTTGCTATTAGCTTTCGAACATCTTAGCCTCTTCTTGCTGGCCTTTGATCCATGCCAAATTTATTAACATTCATTGTTAATTTGGGGGCTAAGGAAAAAGCTAAAATACAATGATTCCTTTCCTTAGCAAGTTTATATTGAAATGTGGCACCAATTCTATTTGTAGCATTACCAATACCCAAATTTGCAAATATTTTTTCAATTTCTCTTTGCAACTCTAGCAACAATGACAAGCCTGCAACAGTAAAGCATTAGCAGACCTGATGGCTGCTAATGGTACATGCTATTGAAAAACTATACATACAGTGGTTAAAGTTGTATATTCCAATATGGTGGCAAGGGTATTAATTTGAGGGGTGGATGGAGCTGCCCCCCAGTTAATAAAGTTAATTTATTGGCTGTCTAATTTATGTATAGTCCTTGGTTCATCTATGCTTGCACACTAGAAAAGGCTCATTTCTATCCTTTACACGCTTCCTTCTGTTCTCCAAAACTCTTCTTCTACGACATCCCAGGTTTTATTTGTATTTTCTTTAATTTGTTTTTGAAGGATCTGCAAGGAGAACATGGATAAAGCCTTTGCTGATTGTTCCATCGCTCAGGAGAAGTCAAATGCAGAAATTAATGCAGAGTTGGGCTTGTCAGATGCCGATGAAGATGCTTACGATGTCCCAACAAAGAATAAGGGATTAGAATCTAAACGCCCAATAGGTATGTATTCCGAACAGAACAGTAAGATATAGGATACTAACTTGATGTTTTGAGAATTGAATCTTAAGGGTTTTCAGCTTTCTCTGCAATTAGTTATGACTTTTTAATGCATTTTCAGTTTCCAAGGAGCATGAATTTACCCGTATTTCTACTAATCAGTTTCTACATCGTAGCCGGAAGAAACCGACTATTGATGAGGTATGAACTAGAATCAATTTCATTTCAGATTCTGATTGTGCCTTTAGTAGAATTATGAATTATGATGAATTCAACCATTTTATTAAATGGTGGTAATTGGGGCAGGGCTATACTTGGCTTGGTTTCTTCTTCACTTGTAAATTGTTGATAAACTTTTTTAAAATGATATTTGTTTTATGTTTTCTAACTTCAATTTATTTGATATATTTTAAGCAGATGATGGTTTGCCATTGCAAACTACCTGCACATGGTGGGTTAGGTTGTGGAGATGAATGCTTGAATCGAATTCTTAACATTGAGTGTGTTCAGGGCACCTGTCCATGTGGGGATAAGTGTTCAAATCAACAGGTAAAGCAGTTGTTTTGTCAGACACTGAAGACTTATGTTTGACTTAATTTATTTGGTTTTGCTTAACCATGAAGATCACAGTTTTAGTCCAAATATCTATTTGCAGTTCCAAAAACGCAATTATGCCAAAATGGAGTGGACTCGATGTGGGAAGAAAGGTTTTGGCCTGCAATTGGAAGAAGATATTTCTACAGGGCAATTTCTTATTGAATATGTTGGAGAGGTATTTTTAAGTTTCTTTATTCGATTTCGATGAAACTCTTTGAGCCTAAGTGATAGACCCTAGCAGCTTATCAATTAATATCATGCTTATTGCTTGTAATGAGTGTGATTTGGCAAGATCATTGTTAAATCTTCTTTAACGACATAAGACTACTCTACTCCATGCCCTTGTTTGGCATTTTGCATTTGTGCCAATCACTCGTAGGGAAAGAAAAACCTGCTACGTGTTGATAGAATGTGATCCAGGGTGCTAAAATATGAGCCCTTATGGATGTAACTATTAACTTAGGGTAGTCAAGTGCGTTATCTCGCCTCATTTTCTGTGCATTTCATGTGATGCATTTCTGAGCATGCGCATGTACCACCATCATTTTTTGTATTTAATTGTTTAAGATGCTAATTTTATGGTCATTCAAATGCTATATGCATACTTATGAGGCCCAGCAGATCATTTTTCATATCTAATTGTTTAAGAATGCTAATTTTATGGTCAATCAGGTGTTGGATATGCATACTTATGAGGCACGGCAGAGAGAGTATGCTTCTAAGGGACATAAGCATTTCTACTTTATGACATTGAATAGCAGTGAGGTTTGTATCTGCTCCACTGTGTTCTAATTCCTTTACCAGTCAATTTGTTTTAAGTAATAGTGATGACTGATATGTTAGTGTACTGGAGGTTAAACAAATTTGATAAGTGGATGTTGGATGAAAGGGAAAAGTTTGGCCTGATTTTTTTGAACCATCGCAAATTTTGATCTTTAAAGTAGCGGTGTCATTTTATACAATTGGAGGGTCTCTAATCTAATTATTATCATAATCAATTCTTTTTTTTTTTCCTCCTATGATCTGTGGTGTTCATTTCAGGTAATAGATGCTTGTGCAAAAGGAAACTTGGGGCGGTTCATTAACCATAGTTGTGATCCTAACTGTCGCACTGAGAAGGTGATTGTTTGCCACATATGCTCGGTATTTTGTTAGTACTGTTCTAGTGCATTGTCAAGCTTCAAAGACACATATATTTATTGTCCATGCAGCACGTGTTGAATCCCTCTTCTTTTTTGTGCTTCTTCTTGCTTGCATTTTATTTTGTTTCTAACATTCTTTTCTTTATTGACATTTTTGTCTATTCTAAAAATATAGTCATATAATATTGATTATTCCTCCTGTTATTTCCTTTTAAGTGCTTCTTTTTACAAATAATTAGGAGAAGACAAATTATGTTAATGGTCTGCGTTTCATGCAGGATATTTTGTTGTATTGTTCATTTCCTCCATATTTCCTTTTTATCATTTATTTTTTGTATGTTCTGTTGTTTGACCTTTGGTTATTATGGTAATTTTTTGTGTCTACAATTTCTTTATATTTAAAAACTTGCTTCACTGTTAATTTTCCTGAACAGTGGGTGGTAAATGGGGAGATTTGTATTGGATTATTCGCTCTAAGGGATATTAAGAAGGTACGTTCATATTTTATATTATTGATTGTATTTTTCAATGCAGCCTGAAAATTTTGTTATGTTGAACTCATTTGGAGCTCAATGTCTCCTAGAAATTAATTAGTTATGAGTCTAGCACTTGAGTATCGAACAAAGTCGTGTAGTAATATGAAAATTTGAGTGTCTGATCCAAGGGGAGTTGCCAATTTAAGTCTTTCCATCCTTGAATCATCATCTTGTTTGTAGAAGCCTCAATGACTAGAGCTACACATTTTGTATATTGCTTATTTTTCTATTTTTCTGTTTTTCATGTTTCCTTGGTGGTCTGTATGTTTGGTTGGATTGATTTGTGATTAGCTATTACCACTTTCATGTTTCATAAGTTTTTACAAGAGATAACTAAATTTAATAGGATAAGTCAAACAGGATGTATTTTGTTTTTGCTTGTTAAACCGGGTAAATTGAGTTTTTAACGTAGCTGGATTCCAATTGATTGAAACCAGGTTGTGTAAGCAGCCCTATCACTATGTTTTATTAATTGCTCAAATCAAAAGATCAGTGTTGATTAATTTCTGCTCAGTGATTGAACAAGTATCTAAATGGCACATTTTTTTATTGCGGGATCACTCAATGCGTAAGAAATGTTTTTGATTTGTTGCCTATGAGTCTAACTTTAAATGATCACAAATAGATTTGTCGTTCTCTGCAGATAGGATGCTTATTTGGATGGATTAATCTGATAGTAAATATTTAGGATGCACTTTTTGTGAACTAAACAGGCATTGCATGCATGAGAAGTTTGCATCAAATAGCCTTGAGGATATTTGTAGGCATTAGAAGTGTTAATCCTACTATGTGGCTTTCTCAGAAAATATGCTTGTTTGCGGTCTCTGATCATGTTTGCTCACCTGTCTGTCTCTCTTTCTCTTCAGTAAATAGGGAAATGAATTTGCCTTTGGCATTCTCACATGTGCAACTGTCCCTTGTTCCATAAACATCCCTCCTGTAACCCTAATATAATTTTAACCTTGGATCTCCATGCTGGAATTCCAAATTTCCAAAAGCATTCCCAGTGTTTCCATTGGACTGTTTCAAATCTCATATGCATCCAATATTACCATTTGGAATTTTTATAAGCATGGCTTTTGTTCAGGGCGAAGAGGTGACATTTGATTACAACTATGTAAGAGTAGTTGGGGCTGCTGCAAAAAGATGTTACTGCGGTTCACCTCAATGTAGAGGTTATATTGGTGGTGATCCAACTAGCAGTGAGGTAATTGATCAAGTTGATTCAGATGAAGAATTTCCTGAACCCGTGATGCTTGATGACGGTGTAGCTCGAGATGGTTTAAAGGGTAGAATACCCAGAATCAGTTCCTCTAATGGTGTAGAAGTGCAAGTTGCACAGGCTAAATCTAAAGATAGAAATAGGGTGGATAATTCTACAGCTGCTGCTGGGAAACTTGAGGTTGGCTCTGAAATTGAGGACACCATGAGCCTTTCTGTTTCTGCCATTTCAAAACCAAGTACCCCAATGGAGATGGGTGATTTAAAGGGAAATATTAGTCATTCAGTAGAAGTTTCTGCTGAAGCAGATGATACAACCTGTAAATCTGAATCTTCTGTTAAGCAAAAAATATCCAAGGAAGAGAGGGGGGAGACTTCTGCAACTACAATGCCGAACAAATTATCACCTGATGATGGCATTGCTTCTAACAAGAAGTCCAAGTCTGGTACAGCAGAAGAAAAACGGGTTTTTGTGAAATCACGTTTTCTGATTAAAACTTCACATGATTCTGGTTCTGGTAAGAAAGGAAAGTTTACTAATCCTGTGGTTGCTAACAAAGTTCAGATGTTGCCCAGCAAATCTCATGTGTTCTCTGTAAAACACAAAAGATCTGCTGGTGGTACTTCTAACGGTCGATTTGAGGCAGGTAGGGAACCCTTCTTACTTGTATTAGCAAATTGACCATTGTATATGCAATTTACAATGACTAATGCATTTTTATGTTTATAGTTGAGGAGAAACTTAACGAGTTATTGGATGCTGATGGTGGGATAAGCAAAAGAAAAGTAAGCAACTTATCGAAATTTGTTCGGTATTTATTTATGTTGGCTGTTCAGCATATTTATTTTCTTGGTAGTTTAAAAATATCAGGACAGTCTTAAATGTTGTCCTTGTTATGTTGTCTTCACAATTAGATTTGTCCTCTTCTTCAGTTTGAACTTGCTTTTAGAACAATGTGTTGTCTGTGCACTTCAATGTTTATATAATCAAACCTTGCACTTCTCATTTTGTATAGAAAACTCTGTATTTCCTAATTTGAAATGTGCTTGCGTATTCCGAAATGTAGTTTTCATGTTCACTTAGTTTATTGATTCTGAACTGAAGTCTTTAATTTTTTTCTACCATCCAAATATTTTCTATATTTATGGAGTTCTTATTCGTATGTATTTTCTGGCAGGATGCCCCTAAAGTCTATTTGAAGCTGCTGCTTCTTACTGCAGCATCCGGTGCAAGTGGAAATGGTGAAGCAATTCAGAGGTATTTTTGTTTATCTCATGTCTTTTAATGTCCTACACCATGACTCCAATTTGGGTAATTTTGCTTGTTGTGAGGGGTTTGTTTAACAATTTAACTTTATTTATGTTGCAGCAACCGAGATCTATCAATGATTCTTGATGCACTTCTTAAAACCAAATCAAAAGTTGTGTTGAATGATATAATTAACAAAAATGGTATGGTTCCTCCTGTTGCATATGCAAATTCTGCTCTGTAATGAGCAAAATCATTGCAGTTGCATTTTCATTATCATTTCCGCCAAGAATAAAATGTTGCCGGCGAACTAAATACCATTTTCTTTCGTTTAGGTTTGCGAATGCTCCACAACATGATCAAGCAGTACCGATGGGACTTTAAAAAGATCCCAATTCTCCGAAAGCTTCTGAAGGTGAACATTCTGAAACCCAATCATACATAGAAACATAATGTTGATTTCTATGTTTCAAATTACAATTTAATACTTGAAACTGAAATATGCACCAAATATAATTATAAATGCCAATGCTCTCGAAAATATGCAATAGTACAATTATTTTGGAGGAAAAAAGTGCAATGATATTGATCGATGTTCTCACTTTCCTAGTTTTCCTTCAGTATTTAAATTTTTCCTTCATGGTTTAGCTGTTATAGTCTATCAATTAGGGTTAGTATTGATTCAAAATTGTTTGCCGAGTACAATCTTGTGATTTTTCCTTTGCTTTCTCTTTTGGGTAGGAGGTAAAACACACACAGACAAAAGCTTCTTTCTCTTACCAAAAATGATTCTTGTGGTTTAATTTATTTCTCCAGAACCATTGTATTGAATTTATAAGTGAGTTTTCAGATGCTTGGTAAGAGGGAGATACTTGCTGATTTTTCTGCAGATGTTGGAATATTTTACCAAGCAGTTGTATAAGACTTGTAACTCCTGAGAAATTTTCAGGTATTTGGTAAGAATGAGCTACTAACTGATTTTCTGCAGGTGTTGGAGTATCTGGCTTCTAGGGAGATACTTACACATGAACATATTAATGGAGGTCCTCCATGCCGTGGAATGGAGAGGTTAGAATAATGTCTGGTTCACATAAGTAAATTTGCCTCTTTGTTGTTAAACTTGAAAGCAACTTCTTTGTTTTCTCTGATGAGGTTATAGACTGATATATAGTATTGCTCCAACGCCGGACCTTCTTCTTTTCCAAATGGAAGTTTCTGGTCTGACTCTAAACAATTTTGAGGGGCTCTCTGGCTCACTTGAGATCCTCTGTAGTATGGGCCTGTTTTTAGACTGGGATGTAAATTCGTGAATTGACAAGAACTCTTTTTTATCGAAAAGCAACAGAGCGTAATATGCACATGGCATGACCCAAAAAAAAAAAAAGGGATTGACCTTGATCTGGGTGGAAATAGAAACATTAGAATTTAGAATGTTTTTACTTTATGAGCTTGTCATACAATTTTCACCTTTATAGCCATGCTTTGATGTTGAAAAGTGGAGCCACCTTTAAACATTAGAGTAGAATGCATGAAACTTTTACACGAGAAGGAATTGTCTTTTAGATAAAAATGAATGCATTAAATTTTGATTAAGAAAATGTAATTAAAGAAACAACTTTTATGAAAAAGAAATCACTATTGTGTAACTAGTTTTCTCATTCTCTTCCCATTATTCAAGCCTGCTCATTCTCTAACAAATGTTTTTTTAATCAACTTTTTCCTGACTATCGCTCAACTTGAAAATGTTGATTCATGTTCCTGAGAAGGTTTATTTTGAATTTTTCAGCTTTAAGGAGTCAATGTTGGTACTGACGGAGCATGATGACAAACAGGTACTCTTTCAAACTCTTTCCTTCCGCCTTTGTCTCGAATTTTGCTCTCTTCTGAAGTCACTGAAGAGATCTATATTTCGCATGAGAATCTGTCTTGAAATTCCATTACTTGACCTTTTCTGATACCTAGAGTTCAGTGAATATTTCCCATTCTATTAAAAGGCTGATAATGAAAAATATTAATAATTCAGTATCTATTTTAGACTGAACGGTAAGCCACATTTCTGCTATATATTTTATATATGGTCTTTGGGGGTTGGAGAATTCTAGGTCTCACAAGTTGGTAATTTTTACGCAATGCAGGTTTACCAAATTGCACGGAATTTCCGAAACAAGTGGATTCCTCAACATGGCAGAAAATATAGACACGAGGATAGAGATAATGGGAGAGTGGAGTTTCACAGAGGTTCAATGAGCAATAGGGTTTCAGTTCCAGTGAATCATTCTCAAGACCTTGCTTTACGACCTACTGAAGCAACAGATTGTACTGCCCAGTCAAAGCTGGCAACAACGTCTTCCATGGACACTGCTGTGCGTGAGGGATGTTCTCCTTCTGGTGTTTGCGGTGTTACGAGAACTCGCAAGCGTAAGAGTCGCTGGGATCAACCAGCTGAGGAAAAACCATCATTAAGATCTTTCCCATGTGATGAACAGATGATTCATTCTGGATTGCGACAACAGTCTGAAAGTCACTCACAGATTGACACGAGTAAAGGGGTTTTAGATAACATAGGAAAAAGAAGCAGAGAGAATACTCATTGCCCTCATTGTGCTCTCAATTATTCTCAACTGGATGAAGCCAGTTGTGCTGATGATAAAAGGCAGAGTATCCAAATTGATCTTCCGCCTGGATTCTCATCCCTTAACCAGAATCTGATCTCACCATTTGCTTCATCTAGTGAAATACAACAAGAAAGTGGCCATTTATTTTCTCCAGTTGATGTGGCAGTTGCACATCCACAAAAGAAATTCAATTCGCGCATGTCCGTTTCGTACGGAATTCCATTTCCTATTGTGCAGCAATATGGGTCACCTCAGGATGGCACCGTAGAGGGCTGGACTGTTGCTCCAGGCATGCCTTTCCATCCTTTTCCCCCACTTCCTCCATTTCCTCAACATAAGAAAGAAACTCCATCTTCTGCAGTTAGCTCTATGGTGGTAAATGGTGCTACTGAGAAAGACCAACAAGACAGACATGATCTTGCCAATGAGAACAATCCGAGCACAACTGGTGTTAACCAACCCGATATGGACCTTCCTGGTGAAAATGCGCAACAAGCATTTAAACGAGCCAAGGAATCCTCACATGACCTGGGAAAGAGGTACTTTAGGCAGCAAAAATGGAATAAAGCTATGCCTCAGTGGATACCCCAATGGATAGGAGATAGGGATGACGGGTCGGGACACTTGGATACGAATGTTAAAGAGAATGCATATTGTTCACAGGATTTGAGCTGTAGAGTGGAGAAACCTGGAAATTGCATTAATCAGCAAAACAGTACCTAAATTAGCAATTGATTTTAGGAAAATCTCCGTAGAACTGCTGGAGTTTCTTATATATTTTGATGTATTCTCAATTCTTTCTTTCTTTTTTTTATTTTCCAGGGTTTTAGTTTCAATGGAAAATTCATTCAATTTCTGATTTTCAGTCCATATACTTGGGTCCTCGTGACTACAGCTGAGGGCAAAAACACTGTTCTTTCCATTTGCTCCCTTCAATAGTAATCAATGAATCTGTTCACCCCTCAGAGAGGTAGGCATTTCTTTTATGTAATCTTTTTCTCAAATTAATGAAATAAAACAATAATTCCTTTGATGGTATCTTCTATGCAGTCTAGTAAAAAGGAAAGTAAGATTTTGTTTCAATTGTCTTTGTTGTGTTCTGTTGGTAACTGGTTTTTTACAAGCTTTACTCGCTTATTGGCTTTCTTTATTTCTTTTTCGTACGTTCCTAGTTAAACTTGCATAGAAGTGGACAGAAATGTTACTTTTTTTGTTTACATTTTTTTGAGAATCTGGTTCTCTCCATATAAACTAAAGTTAAAATTAAATTGTGCATCATCTATAGATTCTATACATCTCTAGATAATATCTAATGGGGTTATTATCACTTCATAATTAATTATGTACGGTGATCAAATAAACCTGCAATGATCTATGTTGCTTTGCATATTTGATTGTTAAGTATGAAACATTTTATGTAATCTAGGGATTCGTTGTAAATGATCCAATAGTTCAGGTTGAACTATTTGTATGATTTTATTATTGACAAAGAGACTTCATAGCTCAAAGTTGGTTCCCAGTTGAAATGCTGCTCAGTGCCTCACTAATCTAAACCAACAAAAATTTGAACCCCACAACAGAAAACAAAGAAAGAAAGCAGGAAACAGATGGGCAGACGAGAGAAAAATATTGAAATACACTTGTTTGTTTTTTAATATGTATAAAAATCTTCCTAATTTGCATCATAGCATTCTCTTTCCTGAATCTGTGTTCCATCACTCAGTATTTTCTCAACAAGCTCCGAACTTTAACATAACACCAAGTTCTTGCAAGCGTCTTGTATCTTCTCCAGCCATTGAAATACTTACCAATTACCTTTCTGTAACTTGGTCTCTTCTGCACCAAAGTCCAGTACTCAGCAACATTTGGCCTGCTACGTATATATTCATTTTCCAAGTTCAAGAGTACCAGACGAGCCAGAACCGGGATCAGCATTGCATCTGCCATAGAGAACTCATCCCCACCTAAATATGTTGTTTCATTCAACTTTGTTTCAACTTCATCAAGAATCCTAACAAGATGTTCTTTACTCCTCTTTATAACTTCTGGGGTTTTCAGCTTTTCTTCTGTTTCGTACGCCTCTTTTAGCTTACGGTGATAGGCACTTGCTAGATCAGGGGATTCTGCCATTCGAGCAATCACAACTCGTCTTATGAATTTGGAAACAGTAAGACGATATTTCTGGGGAATGTGATGAAGGGTAAAGAACTTGGGGTTCCATTCTTGTATCTTATGCATCCATTCGACAACTTCTCTGCTACTGAAAGAAGCTTCATCGGCACCTGCTGAAACGACTGCAATTCTTTCTATGTACCTGCAAATGAAGTTTCTCACATAAATGGACAATTGCGTATATCTAATAACAACAACATGAATAGAAGGAAGAGTACTGGATAATCTCAATGGTGTTGAAAATGACATGGCCACCATTCTGGAAAACGGGGAGCTTTGCGGTGGGATTTTTTCGAAAGAAGGAAGAATCCATATTTTTTCCTGTAATTGGATTGACATGGTATGATGTGTAATCAACATTCTTCTCTTCTAAAGCAAGTCTCACCTTCTGACTGTCCAGAGAGTATGGGTGATGATACAATTGCATTATTTAATTGCCACCACTACAACACTTCACAGACAGAAAACAACTTCAATTACAGGAAAAAGTTAATGAACCCTATCTAATAAGTTCTTTGTTAAGCCAGAGTCAGACTAACGTAAAAACATGTTCTTGAATGGGGGAAAATAAAATAGGCGAGAGAGAGAAATATATATATATATCAATCTTTGGAGCTAAATTTATATAACAATAAGCTAAATACAGATCACTTATGCAGCCATGGAAATATTTGAAAAAGGTACAGTTTAAAATTGCAGAGTATGCAGTTAGTAAAGTAAGCTCAGAAAACAAATTAGAGCAAGAGCAATACAAATAAGATAAAGGTGAAATCTTTGAACTATATACTGCAGTTAAAAACAGATATACAAAAACCCAGATTAAAAAAAAAGGACTAATACAGAGAAATTGATGACAGCAAGAAAGAAGTCTTCAGCAAAAGACTTACCCAGAAAAGAGAAGAGAAAAGAAAAGGACTTTGGGATTTGTGTGTGGGCATATGGAAAAATTTGCTTAACTAAAAAAGGGAATAAATAATGAGCGAAAATTTTGATAAAAAGAAGGAATGGAATTTCGCAAAGGAAAAGGGAAAATGAGAACATTAAGATTCGAGCAATCTGTTGTAATATTTTGGTATAAAGTTATGATTCCAATTGGAAAGAGAGCCTGATTGCGAAATGCTAACTGTTAATGTTAGGCGTGGTCGCCTCACTCGCTCGCGTGTGCCTTTTCCTAGTTGCTCGCTCCATTAAACTGCTATTACATTGACGTGTCCGCGCATTTGCTCCATTTTTTTTATAGAGTAAAGAATGCTGTATTTTTTTTTTCAATTTTATAGAGTAAAGAATATTCGATATTTTAGTCTCTTTATTTTGAATATTATATATTTTTTTATTTTTTATATTTTATTATTATTAAATATTTTAGTTATTCTGTCCAAAAAAACTGTTAAATTACTAAATTAAATTTTGTCAAAAAAATCAAACTGAATAATTTTTTCAAGGACCAAACATGAAATTGTACAAATCGAAACTCTAGATATGAGAATTCATAATATGTACGTATTTTCAACCTCCAATTACTGGAAAGTCTCTAAAAATATAGTTGAAAAACCTGGGTTTTAAAGAGAGAAAATACAGCCGGAACTTTGACTAATGAGTGTAGAGTGCTCTGGCGACTGATGTAGGCACGACTGGTGGCGTTGGATTTGTCTCGACTTCAGATTTCCAATGGTCCAGCGGGAGTCAACGTCGGAGTTCGGAGGTGGTGGTGGCAGCCGATCAAAGTTTGTGATTATGAAGGCCTGTTGTAATGGTCCTAGCAATGAAAAGTGCATATTAGAGGAGTGTTGAGTCGTGGCATGCTACTAGTCGGGGACTGTAGCATTTGTAGGTTATGTTTGATTTAATTTTATGTGTGTTTTTGTTCACGTACATTCTGTTTTGTTTTTCAAGTGTTTTGTGTTTAATTTAGATCCTCCTGGCAAATACGGAGCCAGCCTTTGAGGGAAGGGAGCCCACTTTTTCAGCGACGATAACAACATAGACGGGACAGTGGCGGAGGTGGAGTCAGCAAGGCATGAGCGGCGGTGGCGAGGCGTCATTCTTCTTCTTTTTGTCATCCCTTCTTATTTTCACGCAAAAAAAATGTCAGAGGAAGGCGAGAAAGCTGCTGTCGATTTGCTGAATTGATTTCATTTTTTTTTTTTCAAATCAAAACGATGTCATTTTGATATTAAAAAAAAAATTAAATGAAACATTGTCGTTTTGATCGGTTTAAAAAAAAAAAAATTAAATGATACACACCGTTTTGATGCGTTGTTTCCTACTTTCTTTCTTTCTTTCCTCCTCCATTTTCCCGACCTCTGTATCCAGTGCACCGGCTCTCCCCTGTATTTTTCGGCGACCAATAACTTCTTCTCCTTCATTTTTTCCAGAAAACCATGGGGCCTAACGCCCCTATAGCCCCAACGTAGCTCCGTCCCTACCTCCTGTACAGTTTGTCTTTATTTTTTGTTTGTTGTTTTATGTGTAAGTTTGAACTGCTCATTCAGGTTAGCAAACGAGTGAGACTGGGTTTGGCTATTCATCTTAATTACTATGCTAATCTTGAGCCTTCTGTATTTTGCAGGCTCACGAGCTTAAGGTAATGATATTTGCCTTTTCTTAGGAGTTTCCCAAAAAAAAAAAAAGAAGGGAAATGTTAATTTGGGTAAGCTGTTTGCATGACATGCTCCATTAGATGGCTTATTAAAGAGGTTCGTGTGATACGTTTTTATTGTATAGGTTCTTATTAAAACTATTAGTAAGTCTATGGGCTTTATTTAAAAAAAAACAATAATAGTTCAGGGGTGTGTAATTGTGTTTGCCGTACATAATTACTCTAGGTGAGTATGTGGGTAGCAATTTTATGTGTACTTGTAAAATCAAACACATAACAAATAAAATTTATGTACTTTTATATTAAAACTACAAAATTTTATTACTATTTCCGTTTTAGAATTATTGAGATTTTTACTATTCACCCTCATTTTTTCCTATAATTTTCTTTCCATTCTATCATAAAAAACAATTAATTCACATCCACTCATTATAGTGGTTGGGAGTCAGCAGAAGTGGCAAGACCTTTGCCCTTGAGTTCTAACAGACTGAGTTCAAATCTCCCTATCCACATCCAGGTGCGTGAATTTATATTTATGTTAAAAAAAATATTCACTCATTATAAAAGTAGACCCTACATGCACTAAAAACAAATTACATCCACTATAAAATAAAAGGCAAAATCGTCATATTTCAATTAAAAATACCAAAAATCTCACTTACTTAGAAATAACGATTTTCCCAAAAATCTCATCTAAACTAAAACGGAAATAGTATATGAATCTCCAATATTTCTTGTAAAGACAAGCAAGAATATTAATTAAACCACATCTAAGTAGCAAAATTAAATGGGATAATATCAAAAAAAATTCAATTTTTAAGCCTGAAAATAACGTTTAGCCTAATTATATTTTTTATTCCTAATATATTTTAAGCTTTCACTCTTAAAAGGGTTATTTTTGTTTTGTTTATTAATTATTTATAGTATATTTATAAACTGTTTGTATTTTATTTATAACTAAAAAGTGTACTTTGAAAATTTTTTTTAAAAAAAAATATGAATTTTTTATAATGTGTTAAAATTGGGTACGGTATTTATGTAAAAACCCCAAATCAAATCTACATTAATTAAAGGGATAAAAATTCTACCGTTTTGTGCATACCCCCACTCCCTCTTCCTCTCCTTTTGTAATATGGAATTCTGGGCCCTAATTTGGGCTGGTTATGAAGCTCATAAACCAAGTCATATATGTACCAGCCCAGCCCATTGTTTTTGCATTTATCATTTCTAAAGCTTTAGTTTTTTTTTTTTTTTGAGTAAATATCATTTCTCAAGCTAATTGTTCCTTTCTGAAACATTTTATTTTTTTTAAATTACTTTATTTTCAGTTTATTTGATTGTATTAAAAGTAGGAGAAAATATATTCTAAAAAAAAAAGATATGTTGAGAATTTAAATTATTCATTAACAGATGTTATATTTTGTTTAATTAATGATTTTTATAATCTTATTTATGTCACCAATAAAATTTAAATATTTTAATTTTCAAATTTATAAAAAAATAAAAAAATTGGTATTTAAATAATTTCTTTTAGTTTTAATAAAATTTAATTTAAGTACATCAATAATTTTCTTAGAATTTATAGAGAAACAAAAAAAGTAAATAGGACATTTGAATTGAAAGTGAAAAGCAGTGCTATTTAAAAAAAAAAAATTCGTGTTGAGCTTTAAAAAAAGTTTCATGTTATTAAATTAGAGAATTTTTAAGGGTGTATTTTATAAAATTAATTATTTGAATAGTTTTTAGCTATTTGTATTAACTATTTACTAAACAATAAAAATTAAGAAAGCTAACATTTTATAAAATGCTACGACGAGAAAAACCAATTTGACCAAACATTATAAAAAATAGTTTTTATTGTTTTAACCATTTGAAAGCTACAATTTATTTGAAAAGCTACCATCAATCAGCCTCCATCTTATTCTAACTAACTATCAAATGTTGGGGGACAATGAATCATGTATTGTTGTGGGATTGGTGTTTGTATACATGAAAATGATACCAATTAATTTTTATTTTTTTAAGAAAAAAAATCTAATTTTACGTCAGGAATGGATATGGATTTGTGAGATGGGATAAGAGGAATAAAACAAAGAAAGATGGCTAGTCTTGATAGTGATAAATTTCTAAACTGCGTGGGTTAGGTCCCAATATGACTCATACCTTACTCCATGTTTTAGATATTTACATTCCTCATTTATGGTGGAGTTCCTTAACCTTTTGAAATGAAGACCAACACTAACATTAATTATTGGATCCATCTTAATTTCATTAAACTCCTATAATTATTCAATCTGTTCCATTTAAGTCTCGCATTTATTCTTTTTATACGACGATAATAATAATAATAATAATACACGTCCCTAGCCGCATATATAGCGGAAAGCTCATTCACCTGTTGCCTAGGATGCCCAGATTCGACACACGGCTCTCCCTTCCGTCAGTGCTTGTGTGTTGTATGTGCATGTGTATACTTCTGTTAAACCATTATCTTCATTTTAGCTCACTATTATAGTGATGAAAAGTTTATTTGAATTGGTGGGAATTTTTGTTGTTGAAAAATATGAGATCTGAACGATTTATTGACATTTACAGCAAGCTAGGACTGAACCAAAACTAATTGTATATTGGAATCAATATCAAAAGATCTCCCAGTAATGTAGAGTTTGACATCTTAGTTGCTGTTATGAATTTTTCGATGACTGAAAAATTCTGTCTTTGATGAACCTTATGCAAATCAGAAACAAAGTACAAATGTATAGAAAACAATTTACAAAATAGCTGCTAAACAAGTCTTAAACTGATAATAAACAAAGGGTGGAAATCATAAAGAGAAATGAATTGTAGTCTAATAATAAATGCATTATGAATAATGGTGAACAAAGACATAAAGTATAAATGGATAGTAAATAAATTATAAACAAAAGATAAACAGTGATTACAAAAATGAAATTACATTTTTTTTAAACTTATATTGATTTAAATTAACTTTTTTCACGATTATTTTCGGAGAAAACTATGTAGTTAAGCACTTACCCTAAATTTTGTGGAGAATATGCATAAGAAAATTTCGGACCAATTATATAATCCGGATTAGGTGAAATAGTAATATTTGCATGGAGAATATAAATACTAAAATAAAATCATCTAGAAGAACAAACAAAAGAAAGAAAACAAATAAAACATCAGATTTGTCCATTACGTAATGATATAACCAACCTAAAATTAAATAATACTAAAAAAAAATGGTTTTGGTATGAAAAATGACTTTATAAGGTAATACTAACAAATCAAATTGAAGTTCCCAATATGAAATAATCTAAACCTATCTAAGATTTAGAGCCATTGTCGTTGAAATTAAAGCCACCAAACAGTCAACTGTTTCTGTCAGTTAATTTATGGTTTGGTTTGTTTTGGTTTGCAATATTTGTAATTTAGTTAAAATGTCGTTTTGCACTTCCAAACCCCAAATTAACGGTCATTGTTGTTTGGATTTTAAACCCTAATTAAGCAAATATCATTACGTACCCGCCAAACATCTCATCATTCACTATTTTTCCTTTACATTTCCTTTTTATTAGAGTATGAAGCAAGTGATTCTAATTTCTAATTAAAAATTTATATTTGTTGGGAATTGCAAGAGAAACCCATTTTTTTATGACATTGTTTAGGGCATATATTCAGGCATTTTATCTTCTCTTGTGTCTCAAATCACAATCGATATTTATGACATAACATTGACCATTAATACAATATTAGAGCCTTAATTTCTTTGCCCTCTTTCTGAAGCAATGTGGAATATTTAGGTTTTCCATCATTTGGTTGTGCTTCTGCATGTATAGATATAATATGTATTCTCTTGCATGGTTAAGATTAGACGAAAATTGCTTCATGTTTAATCCTGTCTTAAAGTTTAAGGACACCAAAAAATTTATTTTAATTTCAGTAACTATTTCAACTCGTTAATTTTTTTGTAAAAAAAGTTAAAGGGAGGCTCAGTAAGCTGAACAAGTAGCACAGTTTCACAATAAAGGCATCCCTCTCTGTGAACTGCATAAGAGAGGGCAGCTCGTTCCTTAAAAATATGCGCCAAATTGGCAATGTGGTTATAGTTTGGATAAATCGAACTATAGTCCTTTGATTTCCTACTTAAAAAGGCAAGTAAGAAAATCAATTGGATGACATCGAGTTAGTTCACTAAAATTTTCTTTTAAATGACCATAGAACAGAATAGAATTTTACCGTATGAGAAACAGTATTAATTGTGATTTATTATTCCAATCAATTTGTAATATTTTTTTTATCTAAAACCAAATCCAGGTATCTTCCAAACATAATTTCCTATAAACATGAATCAAATTAAAAGTATTTCTGCTCATAATGATGTTCCTAGTTTTATTTCGAATAGGATATATGAAAATTGTAAAATAGTATTGAAATGAATCAATTATTATAAAGTTACCGAAAACATGGACCTTTTTTTTTTCCAAATTATTTTATTTGGACTGCATTTGTTTGTCAAATATTATTAAATTCATAGTAATTAATAACTATGGAACTCAAAATATATTATACTAGGGTTTTTTCCCTTTTTTTCAACGAACGAACAAGCAACCATAAAATATGGATAGGTTTTTTTTTGTTTAGGTGGGTTTAATTTAATACCTCCTTTTTAGTTCTTACAATCAAACCTAAAAAAACGATAGACTATGAAAAAATGAGTTCATCACAATACCATAAGAAATTATTAAGAGGAAGAAAATGAGAAACAATCAACAATTTCTAACTGATTTTAACTAATTAATAGCTAGTTACGTAAGGAAATGACCAAAATAAAGTAAAAAAAAAAAAGAATACCTTCTCTTAATATATCTTTTCTTGACTCTTTATTTTATGATATTAGTGATTCTATCGCCATTAAAACTATAACAATCTAAAATTCAATCTTTGTCCGATAATAAATTCTCGTTTCTTTCAAAAAATGAGAGCTATTTATACAAAAATACCACTTTCTTTTTCAAAACTACCCCCAAATAATAATATATCCTAATATGTTATTACTTGGCTTTCTATATGGTGTGAGATAAGATTGGTAATTACTTTCAATTTTCTCTACGCATGGTTACTATCTAAATTTCTAACTTGCAAGTTATATGTATATGATTTTATATTGACAATAATATTTGGTAGGTCTCATTAATATATTCAATATAATATATTTTATTTCATGACCATACATAGAGTAGCACATAAAGGCCCACAAATATCTGAAATCAAGATTGATAATTTGATGATTTCTCTGATGTGGTACGGCATCAAACCTAATATAATACCCCACAAGATTTTGCTGTATGGCTTGGTAAGATATTGTTGTGGTTCTGCACATTAAAATGTCTTTGGGCCTTTATTTTTGTAACAGAGCAATTGCTGGAATATTTGTTCTCTTTTAATTCTCTGATTTTAATCATTCAATTATAGTTGTAGCTCAATTAATTAATCCTTGTTTTTCTTTTTAATTTTACATTCACAATTATCAAACTCTTGGTCCAGCGTTTAGCCTTTTTTGGACATTGATGACTCTGATATCATACTAAGATTAGACTTAACTTATTCTGAAAATTCAAGTTGACAGGAAAAGAATTGTCCAACCTTTTATTTAACTAAAGCCGCTCATTACATACAGATGTGAGATTCACATACCCAACAGTATGGAGGATGGGTGTGCGGGTTCGGTGCCCCATGCTGTCAACAAACTTCTTTCTCTTTTGGATGTGTGTAAGGTGTGTGTTTATGGATACTTATGTAAAAAAAAAAAAACTAAACTTATTACACAACTTGGTTGAAAAAAAAAAAATTATTACACAACACAAGGGCTAAGGAATTAATCAAATGATCTATGATTTATGAATACCGTATGTTTTTGTCTTTTTTCTTTTTTTATCTTTCTTTCTCCTCCTTCAGTAAAGGAATTCCAATTCCAATTTCTCATGACGTGAATAATGGTAATTTTTTCTTTTTCGTCAGAGTGAATAATGGTCAATTAGAGGAAGGAAATAAGCTAATATCGCCATTAAAATCTAGCATTATTTTACTTAGGTTACTTTATTTACTCTATTGTATTTATATATTGAGGTGGTGGATTTGATTTCAGCACTTTATGGCACGTGAAAACACCGCTACTCCACCGACACTTTAAAAGTAGATGGCGGTGACTGGTGACAGAGACAGCCAAGTAAGTGACCATTGCATTGCAGCAAAATTGCTTACAATTAAGATCCAGATTAAGGCCGAAACCCAACCCTAATACCAAAATCTAACATTTCAAATCAACGCTAATTCATTTAATTCTTCTTCTTATATGGAAATCAACTTCAAACTCAAGAATTTTTCAAAAAAAAGGAGCATGATCAATTTTTAATTTTTTTTGGAAGCCTGCCTGATTTTGCCTCAACTAATAATATGTATCTAATACAGTTTGACTGCGCACAACTTTCTAGTAGCAGTGGTGAATGAATCTCCTACCAAATATAATTGCAAGCTTTATGTCTCAAACATGAGATTTGTTTAAGCCACTTAATACTTGGACCGAATATGTTTGTATGATATATGTTAAATTAATTTGCTAAGACAAACAAAATTTGGAAATTAAATGAATAGTAGTTGCATTGCAGCAGGGATTTTGAAAAGGAAAGGGTGGGGTGGAGGGGCAATCATCGCATTCTATTCCAAATTTCCTGCAAAAGTAAAGAAATTAAAAATGAGCCAACGACCCACTTTGTCCATTTTGCTGCTCTTTTCATTTTGGACATATACATATGAATATGACGCATACCCCCACTTTGAATAGTCAATGCTGGGCTACTGTTACTTTCGTTCCCTCTTCACTCTCCCACTTTCATTTCTTCTATTTGGAAGTATTTGTGTTTGTTTAGTGTATTTGCTGAATTTAATTTGATTGAAATATGGATGTCACTTTCATAAAATTGGTTATAATAAAAAATAAATAAAATGAATTGATTTGAATAAAATTAAAATGTCTGTATTAAAAAATTTTCTTATAAAAAAGAAAATAATACTATAAGATTTAATATTTCAATTACGGAGAAGTAACATAATATAATCTTATAAAAAAAAATAACATATAATGAAAAATGAGTTTTGAAAAGAGTTGCTGTGACATTAAAATTGCATTGGAAAATTTATCAATTCGTTATTTAAATACAATAAACTGTTTTGGCAAAAGAAATTTTTAAATACAATATGTTACTATTTTATTTACTGAAACTACTATATATATTAACATTATTTTATTAACTAAGGGATATTTGATTTTTCATAATTATTTTAAACCATAAAAATGTAAAGATAAATAAATAGATTAAACAAAAGGTCCCATTAGTTTCTACGTTGATAATCTATTTGTCAATCCTTCGACTATTGTTCGTCTTTAAAAAAGGGAAAAATATCTGTCTTTAGTTCTTGCTTTCCATAAATAAGCAAGTTAGTGGTAAGATATTTTCAAAAAAAAAAAAAAAAAAAAGTTAGTGGTAAGATATATTTTCACGAAATCTATTATTACATGTTTTAGTTATTGTATTATTTATTTAGTTTATTTTTTTAATTTTATATCTCACGTTTTGTTTATTATTTTTCAGAAATCTTTCTTGATGTCGTTTCAGCAAAATGTAAGAATTATTTTGATGCCTTTTTCAGCTGGCCTGCTCTCATGTGAGGTAGTCGCCTCAAAAGTGACATTTTCTCTCTATTTTCTACCTTTTTTTAAAAAAAAAAAAAAATTGCTTGTTGAATTTTCTTGAACACTAATTTTTTTATAAAATTTTATTGTTCACAGAGAAATTATTACTTTATGAGACAGAAAATAATTGAGAGGCTAAACTACAATTTACTTCCATTTTTTCATTTGGTCAAATGATCATAGTTTCTTTTTTTTTTTTTTTTTTTTGTAGTAAAGGTATGTTTTACTTATTTGCATGTTATCTTAAGATGTTAACGATGTATATAGTAGAATATTTTTTTTTTCTTATTGGTAAATTAAGTTAAAGTTAAATTATTAAATTAAAATCTATTTAGGGCATTAATAAGATTTAACTAAATTTGCTATTAAAAAAAATTAGAAAATTTGATTTTTGGATTGAATATTAAATCAATTATTTAAAATATTTTTAGTTTGAATAACTCTATTATTTAGATTGGATAATGAAAATTTTCATTTTGGATATTTAGTATATCACTATTCGGAGTTTATTGGAATGGATAATCCGTTTTGCTCAACATATTTAAAAATAGACATCAAATTTTTATATTTATAAAACAATAATGTAAATTACATTATTTACAATGTAGTTATGAAAATGACCAATAT
>CATIWJ010312230.1:0-10101 GCA_949640765.1 Croton laevigatus
TATAATATTATAAATTTTTTAATAAAAAAATAAAACTACCTAGAGTATGGGCCTCACTGCATGATTGTTAGACCCATCTGAAGCATACTTTTAGGTGAGTAAGTTAGTGAGGTTTGGTTTACTTTTTAGACCCATTATAGATCAATGGTTGATTTGATTAAGCTTTTAGGAGTACTTTTAAGCTTAGTATTGGAGAACAACCTCAACATATAAAAAAGGGGAAAAAAAATCATGAAGATCTTTACTATTTTTACTAATTACTTTGGATAAAAAGTTAGACATGCGTGATGATGGGTCATTTTTCTATTTTCTTTACCTATATGATGCATGGATTCATTTACTATTTTTTAATTTCCAAATTACTCAATTTTTAGTATATAACCACTGGTATCTCGATATTTAGAATTTCAATGAATGAAATGATTGATTCGGTTCAAATACTGTAGGACTTGTGTACATGACCACTATTTTTAGTATGATACCGCCTTTCCAAAACTTATACTCGTAACATTTAGAGTTTTAAATGAGTGGAGCTATTTACGAGTTTTTTAAATTTGGTTTGATAAAAGATCGTTTACAAAATATGTGATAAATGAATTGAGTTCAAACTTGGCTCATGAGTTTACGAAAATATATAACAACTTTGTTTTATTATTGAACTTGTTCGTAAGCTTATTTGATCTTATTAATTAATAAAATGACATTATTTGATCTTATTAATTAAGTTCATTGAGTTGACATGGAGTCTAGCACTAAATGAACCAATTTTTAAAATTCAAATGGAACTCAAACTCAAGACCAATCAATCCAAGGGTTGGTCTGGTGGTGAGGTAAGTCACTAAAGACTAAAAGGTTCTGAATTCAAACCTTGGAGGTAACTAAAGGCAAAAAAAAAAAAACACTCAAGACCAATTAGATCAAAACTCAACTCAACTCATTTACAACTCCTTAAAAGAGTAGAAACATTAGGAAACTTATTATAGATTATATGCTCAACAAAAGAGATATTAGAATCAAATAAAAAGAAAGCAAAGTGAATTGTAAATTCTCGTTTTCCTTTTTTAGATGCTATGTGTATATATATATATATATAACTTTTCATAAAAGTAAACAGAAACAAATAGTATTAGTTTTGGATTAATAAGCCAATATGGATAACCACTTTAATTAAAGGTTAAAATATTGCTTAATAAGCTATGTGTGTGTATATATATATATATTAATGGGTTATAAGATGAGATTCAAAGATGCTAAAAAAGAAAGAAACCTTTATAAGGAATGAGAAACTTGTAGCATAAGATAACTGTTGATTAGCCAAAACAAGCAAAAAAAAGTATGCCGTTAAAGTAAAGCTTATACGTTCTGTGAGAGTCATATTTATACTTTATTTTTTAATATCCCAATGATGCTCAAATTGCTTTTTCTTTCTACTATTATTATTATTATTGTTATTATTATTATTATTATTTAATATATATTCCCTTTTAATTTTATAATAACATTGTCACTACTTTCAGATCAAATTTTTCTAATTACAGTTCTCTCTTTTGTAAACTTTAATTTTTTTTATTGTTTACTCATGTGTTAGCAAATATTGCTCTAAAAATAGTAACTCCCTTAATGAACTAATTAATTAAGTACATTTTTCTTCCTTTCTTTTTAAAAATAATTATAATTAAGAAATTAATTAATTACATATTTAAGTATTGAATTCGATCCATTTGAGTACATATCCTGATGCTTGAAGCTATGGTATAATACCCATCAACCGATCAATTTGAAAATGAAAAAAAAAGATAATATTTTGTGAAGTGATACCAATAAAACAAAAATAATTGAAGATAAATATAAGCAATTAAAGTGCTTTTTCATGATTAGTCATTTGTCATAAGGATTCTTCAATACAAAGCTTTCTTTGAAATTTTTGCAAAATACTTGATTGAACTCTACATTCATTATTTCTATCAATTATTTTCACTTTACAGCCTTTGGTATCTCTTTTATTTTAGTTTTTGTTTTCATACCCAACTTCACTTGTGTGAGTAGCGTAACCGGCCTAAGCTTGGATAAAAGATGAGGGTTGCGGTAGGTTGGCGGCCAACATAAAATGTAGTCAGACTTTGTATGAATCCTCTAAACAATCATTATACCGTTGGGACATGCCGACGTAGGCACGCGCTACATCGACATCCAAGTGTAGTGTTAAATGAGCAAGGAGATGGTAGCTAGAGATTTACAAGCCTTAGATATCGATGAGAATTTGGTTAATAACATACTTGAGTGGAAGCATAGAATTCGTGTCGTATAAAGAATCTAATGAGTGTTGTGATTGCTATCCTTATGTTTGGTGTGGTTTACCGTTGGAGAATCCATATAGCCAACCCCAACTTGTTTAAGACGAAGGCTTGTTGTTATTGTTTTCATACCATTCTTCATTTGTTAAAGTCCTAAGTTTTGAGGTATAATTATACTTAAAAACTTGGTATTAGCTAAAAAAAATCAGGTTCTTTTGTTGCTAATTTAGAATGTTCATTATTTATGCTAAGAAAATGAAATGTAAATTAAAATTGCAAGATTTAATCATTTATTTGACATTAGTTTAAAGATTCATTTCCTTTTTCTTCCTTTTCAATATTCCAATTTGCATGAATTGTAAGACTTATCCTAGAAATGATTTTATTGTAAGCAATTAAGCATGAATAATTTAATGATTTATTCTATAAAATAGAATGTGCTAAGCAAAATCAGCTATTTGAACAACCTTAACTATTCCAGTTGTTATTCATGAGTTATGATATTTGTGTATAAATTATTAAAAATTAAATGCTAATGTTGCTTAAACTTTAAAACATCACCTTAAAAGCCATACATATATAGGGCCGTAAATATCTAAACTATTCATGATATATTCGATACTTGGCTCAATAAAAGTTTGTTCAGATTCAGCTCAAAAGAGAAATGACCTGATCTCGAGAAAACAATAAATGAACCGGACTCGAGTTTGGCTCAAGCTCTTGAACTTGTTTCGTCGAATATGTTCACAAACTTGGTTTATCAAGATTGTTCCCGAGCCTAATTTTATATATAAATGTTAAAAAGACATGAAAAACAACATTGTTTTAACATATCAAGCCTTAATTGAATATGATATATTTGAGCTTATCGAATCAAATCTAAACTGAGCTCGAACTTTACTATTTATTAAGGAGTCAAATTCGATCCTTGTTAAAATTTTTCAAGTTCCGCGATAAGAAGTTAGATTTGGGTCGGTTCATTCATAGCCTTATACATATAGAACATTATAAAAGAAATGAAGCAAAATTATAATTTTTTTTTTCTTGAAAAGTTGTTGAACACATCCATAGCAGTAGTATTAAACAAATTAAAAAAATATATATATTTTTTAGGATTTAAAAAAAAAAAAAAAGCATCTGCACAGGCTTTTGTTGTCTATTACATTTTCATTTTTTTGTTTGCAGAATAGACACAACAAAACAATAGGGGGTTAAAGACAACAGTAATTATGGGAAAACAGGCAGCAACTTCATGAAGTACATATATAAAGTTGTAGTCTTATAGACAAACCCATCATCTTTTGTTAAGCAAAAGTTGTTACATAATCAAATCATTAATTACTTCAATTTAATTAGTTCAATTCATGAGCTTGTAAAATTTTTGATAATTGGTTCGTTTGCATCAATTAAATCAATTTCGTTTAAAAACCAGATTTAATAAGATTTGAATCGGCTTCTTTTTTTGTAACATTTAAAAACATATCATAGCTTTTAAAAAATGATTGTAAGTTGATTAAATTTCGAATTTAAATGGTAATGAGCGGGAGATAACTCATTTCTAAAGCAACAATGTGTATTGAAGTTTCGAGGCTTGATTAATTAATTATAAGTTAACAAAAAGATTATAGCTTAAATAAAAGCTAATATATAAGCATGAAATTCACGCGCCAAGATGCATTTTTTTAATACTCTATTACACAAAAATAAACAGAAACCCTAAAAGCAGGAACAGTGGGCCGGCTCTGACCTTCCACTTGCAAATTCCAAACATATAATATAAAAAAAAAAAAAGTTTACAATACCAATCAAATAAGCTCCACTCACTTCTATTCTTAAATAAAAGTCCAATAATAATAACAACAATAAGCTCTTTATTTCTTTTTCTTCAATAACAATAAAAGGATTAAAGGTGGCATGCCAGCCAGGAACAAAAGGCTTTTTTTTTACGTATATATATATATATAAGCTCATCTGCTAAATTCAGCTTTTAATTAATAATTAATTCACTAAAACTTAATTATCTCTAATCAAATGTTAAATTTTCGCTAAATTTAGCATTTGTTCCTGTGCTTAAACCCACCTTATAATACTACTTAGTTAATTAATTACAAATACAATAATAATAATTAATAAACCTCTAATAATATATATATATATATATATAATTAAAACATACTACTAATTAATCATCATTTGGTAGCCATAAATCATTCTGCTTGTAGCTGGCCCAGCAACAATTGTTTGCCTGATCATCTTCTTTTTCAAAGAATTTTAGTAATTTTTTTTTGGCTTTCTTTAGCTTTTTGCTTAAGAGTCTGGTACAGCTAGCCAACAATTCAGCTCCTAATCTTTTCTTTTTGTATTGAAGCTATCAATTCAATTCCATGGCGACCCCATCTTTGGTTGGCTTGAAACTACGATGTTGCTATATATACATAGAGAAATCAGTTCTTGTAAGTTATCGAAATTTTTTATTTTTTAAGGTTTAATTTTGAAATTTTAATGAACTGATTTCTACCTGAAAGTACCTCCAAATGTTGGTGTCCAAAAATCAGCTGTTGTCTCATTTGTTACAGGAAATGTGCTTGAGATTGGCACTAGACATAGACCTCTACTTCTTAGATCTTGTTTTGACCCATCTGTTGTTAAGTCCTTAGATGATTTTTCAGCTACCTATAACAATAAAATCGGAAATATATGTCAAATTCTAGTTAATATAACAAACAAACAAACAAATGAAGAAAAGATTTAGTCTTTTTAAGTAAATTATATATATATATATACACACTACGATGGGACATCACGAGCAAAATCGACTGCTCATACGTTAGCAAGAGCATCTGTTTCAGAGTCAGGCATATTCGAAATCTGGCATATTGGAATTATATGGTGATGTCCCCTCCAATGTCTTCAATTATGATCAATTAATAGAGTAAGCACGTTTACAATTTTTTTTGGGCAAAAAAAAAAAAAAAAAAGGTAATTAAAGCTATTTATATATTACCTGTTGATGCTGAATTGGATTGCCATTTTTCATATATGGAGTACTTAAAACCTGAAAGCAATGGCAAAAACAATATATATAAGTACAAATATAAATATAAACATTTGGTTTAAATAAATTAGGTTTTTTCCTTAATTTTGATGTAGTAATAAAAAGGAAGAAGAAGAAGAAAGAGTAACATACATTGACTTGATCATGGAGAAATTTGATATACTCAATGGCTTCATGAAGAACAGAAGCAGTATCAGTCTGAAAAAGAACAGAAACTATTAGATTCAATTTTTAAACCAAAGGTGAAATTCTTTAATTCAAAAACACAAAGTTTATTTATTTTCTACTCAAAGCATAAAAATCCAAAGACTCACCTTTCCAAAAGGTGAAACCAATTGCTGAAGTGCTGTTATTCGGTCCCCTAACTTCTCTTTCCGGACCTGATCATCAAAAAAGGCATCATTCACTTGTGTAAAACATATACAAGAAATGGAAAAATCAAACAAAATTGAGAAGAAAAAGCTTAAAGTTCCTATTGCACAATAGCATTTATTGAATATAAACTTTTGTTCGGCAAAATTAGCTGTTTTAATATACCTTAAAAGTTGGTAACGGCGATGGCGTCTCAATTCTTGGCCTTTTAAATGCTGGTTCACTTCCTTTCTTAACTACAGATGATCCCGAATCGCGAACTTCTTCATTGTTAAACTGAATTACAAGAAGTCAGAAATTGATTAATCCAAAAACCCTAATTATAAATCTGTGATCAAGAACTAATTAATGAATTTACAATCCATAAAGTAATCATCTTTACCTTTGTGGTAAGGTTTTGGCAACTGGGTTTTTCGTTTAAAACCGGGAGAAGAAATTGTGGCTGAGATGAAGCTAAAAAACCAGATTTAACATCATTAACAGAAGGAGCTGATGCATTCCAAAATGGGGTATTGTTAGAAAAATGTAAACCAGTCAAAGATTGTTGCTTTGGCAATGAGGGTTTCAAAAAAGGAGCAAGTTTAGGCCAAGAAGGAGATAGTTCATTCAATATAGTCCCATAATTTGAATAATTCATCGACCGGTTACTATCGAAAAGAGATTGTTGTGGCTGAGGATGATCATTCGAGTCAAAGAATGTTTGAACCAATGTTGAAGGGTAAGCAGAATATGTTGCGGTGGACCCCATTGGAAAGCTACTAGATATGGCTGTTGCAGTAGAATTTCCGGAGCTTGTTAATGAAAAATCTTGATTATTTATTGCTTTATAAGCATTAATTGATGAATCTTGATCTACTGTACTTGTAGTAAAGCCCTTTGTACACCAATCTTTTTGGTCTTCTTGTAGAATAGAATTGTTTCCTCGCCTGTCAAAAATTCAAAATAGGATTCATTTATTGAAAATTTCTGCCAAAACAGCTAAATGATGCATGTATTGTTACCAAATTACGAGTTCTAACTGATCTAGATTTAAGCGTACTTATACTCGTGAAGCTTTTTTTTTTTTATTTAATTTGAATTTTGGATACTTGAAACAAAAAAAGGAGAAAAGAAATATACGAATTGAAGATTAATAACTTACAGTAAAGATTGGCTCCAATCAGAAGGAGGAGATGAAGAAGAAGAAATTCCAAAACCCATCATTTGCAGAGTGGAATCCATCAAAACACTGCTTCCGCCGCTATCGGAATCAGTCTGTTGTTGCTGCTGTTGTTGAGGTTTTTGTGAATCTTGAAAAACATCAGAGACTGAATTAATATTAATATCATTAGTATTAATGAAATCTTTGCATGATCTTGGCTTCAAGTCTACCATATCAGAAACAACCCACGATCCATATGTTCCAATATTATCACTTCCAGTAGTAGAACAAGGTGATAAACCACCCATGAACATACTACTCTTCGACAGATTCCACCACTCTCCGCCACAAATTCCGGTCTGAAACTCCTCCGCCATGGCCAAGAATTCTATTCTTTTATTTTCAAAGTTATCTTCCCACTTCTTTCTTTCTTTCTTGCTGTAAAGTTTAGCTCGTCTTCTTCTTCTTTCTTCTTATTCTTCTCTTTTCACTGTATATTTGATGGAGATTGAATGTAAAATTAAGCATATAACATAATATGGGTATGGAAGTGTAATTTATATATGAAACGGTTGAAGGGTACGGACAGTGGAAATTACCAGAAACTTAGTTGACAAATAAAGGGATGATTGGACAAATGAGAAGAGCCATTTTGAATCGAATTTTTTCTTTTCTTTTAAAATAATTATTTTATAAATTATAATTTTTATTTTCGTGTGTGTTTCTTTCTAATTTGCTAGCCAAATGATTGGTTATTTTTTCTTTTGAAAAAATATTTTCGCTCGAAATTTATGAACCTACTCTGCTTGGCTGCTTGTCATTTATTATATTTACTTTTTTAGGAAATTCTTGTTCAATTTCTTATAAGTAAAGCGATATGGTATACAATGATGATGATATATTATATGGGTTTTGATCAAAGATGCTATATGTCAAAGTTTTGGACTTAGAAAAATTAAAATATGAAAATAATATATAATTTTATATATAAAAATCTAATGGCTGGTATTGTTTGTTGATTATTAAAATAAAAAGGATAAATAGCTTTATAATTATTATATAATTTTATTGATGAACAAAAGCATTATTATGATTTAGAAGCGTATGGGACTCAATGGTCCCATTAAAAAATATAAGATGGAAAATAAGAAAGAATTTTTTTGAAAGTCTAATTCATTGCGCGTGAAAGTTACTTGTAAAATTAGTTTGGTTTTTCTTAGAAAAAAAAAAAAGGTTTGGTTTGGTTTGATTTGGTTTATTATCCTTTTGGCTATTTTATGGGTTGCTTTGCATTAGTATTTCAATAACTTGTTAATTGGATTTTCAATAAACATAAACTACAGGTATATTGGCTTAATCTATGAGTGATTTTATAGACCGCGTCTATGTAAGTATTTTTCATTGTCGTTAAGTGCACTTGCATCTAGAAATAGTTTAGACAAATTAGTTTTCTTTTTATAGGAAAAAAAAGAACTAATTTTATTTTTTTATATATTATTTATTTTATTTGTATGAGTATGTATTAAATAATAGTTTTTACAATATAATTGGAGGTTTATAAAATATTAAAAAGTTAATTTTATTAAATTTAAAAATCAGATTACTGAACATGATTAAAAAAAATTATTAAAATACTAATTAAAACATTTAAAAAATTATTGAAATTATGAACATATTCTTATTTGATTATATATTTATATTTGATGAAGTATAATAATACTATATTGTCTACTGTTGATTTAGAAATAATTTTCATAAGAACCTATTTCATAATGTCTCAACAATAAGATTATATCATCACATACTCATAACATATATATATATATGCTACAAACAAGCAATTTTTAGCCACTTTAAAGGAACCACTATTAAAAAAAAAATTATCATTTTTGCATTTATAATTATAATAACCCACACGTATGGTGTATGCAGCTATGCATAGAATTATTCACCTTTTTTTTATGAACATTAAAAAAGAAAATGCTAATTAATGTATCACATAACTTAATGAATAATAATGATTGAGCAAATTAGAAAATTTTGTCGCACCGAAGTTTTAGAGACTTGGCGGACTTTAAAAAAAAATTTACTTTGGAGCATGCAAAAATTTGTAATAATTATAAAAATATAATTAAATATTTTATGTATTTTTTAAAAAATTTTAATTATATATTGACAAATTGGTAGGCATAACTTTACTAATTCAGTGGCTCAGTTGACCTAATTAACAAGTTAAGATACCTAATTCTATTTGTATTAGGCAACAAAATCAGCAAATTGAAATCTTTTGACTAAGTTCATCATAGTCAAAATTAATTAATAAAGCCTTAGATTTATTAATAACTCACTTGAAAAAAAAATGAAAATTCAATACATTTCATGGCTATATTTACACCAAATTTCACAAGCAAATAGCTCTTAGCTCACCCAAATTGACTCGAATGATGATCAAACAGGTAAAATTAGGTCATTTCCATCTAGATTTTTAGCTTTCTTGACAAAAAGAGATGATTGTAATTTCAACACTTCTTAACATCACTTACATGGTTGACCCCTATTACATTCAATTCAGCTTAAATTAATAAGATGTCAAATGCCTCAAGTGTGTCATATCTTATAGTAATACTAGTGATTCTATAATATAAATTATAGTAATAGTTAGTTTTTGATTGTGTTATTTTGTTTGTCGGAAAATAATGCAATATGAGATATAATTTTATTTGTTAAAAATATATTCGACAGTTAATATTATGAGACTCGTTAAAAGATTTGAAGTGGTCGCCGCTGAAGATATATTCGAGAGCTAACAATTAATTTTTTAAAGCAAAAAGAAAAATTAATACTAAATTTATTTACTAAAAATGATGATGTGGATCAATTAACTAATTAATTAATTGTGTTTTATTTGGTTTATAACCACTCACTGTGGTTTAAAAATTAATTCCTCAAAAAAAAAAAAGTTTCCAAAATTGATGTTACGGAGGAAAGCATCCGTCCGTGTGATTTGATGAGGTGTTTTTGTAAGTGTGTGAATGAAAGCCTTATAAGTTCTTGTTATTGTTGGGGTCAACGTATGTCCCACGCAGCACGCGCGCGTGCAACACCTGGGTCTTGGTGGGGCCTCTTAAGAGTCAAAGCCTTCCTGATTGTGAAAATTTTCATTCTTAACTAAAATGGGGAAAGTTTTTGGGTGCTATCGCTGCAACACTTTTTCTTCTTTTTTAATTTTTGTTTTTTTT
>CATIWJ010312285.1:0-11937 GCA_949640765.1 Croton laevigatus
CATAGAAGATCAATTGGGAAACAAATATCAGCAGAATTATAAATCCGTTTGCAATTAAATAGCAAACCATTGAAACAATGATGAAGCTTGCAAGTGAAGGAAGGGGTTGAGACATCAGCCAGGAAATGAACAAAGAAACAAAAATGGGTATGAACCCCAGAAGCAAGAATGGTAATGGCATTCTCAAATTTGATTCCACAGCAGTCAGTATTGAAGGTATGGGCAGATCAAAATTCCATGCATGTGATTGCCTCATCAAAGCAAAAAAGACAGCCGCAATGGAGAAACCAACTACCTGCAAAGCAAAATGTAGCTTAGTTTTTTCACCAAGATTGTTAATGATAACAGCTAAAGGTGACCTTACATTACCATGTAGAGTCCAATATATCAAATCACAACCTTTATTTTGATGAAGACATAAAAATCACATTAAACCAACAAATGTAACGTCCAAAAATATTTCAGCGAACATCCTTATCTTGGTTAATTGATTATCATAAACACCCTTTTTTTCTCCTTTATTTGGACAGATAAAATGGTTTGAATCATTAATTGCTACGTAAACATTCCAGTACCTACATCTCAAACACCTTAAGGTTACTCAGAAAAGTTCCTTCCAGTGTATCATAAACAATTATGTCATCTAAATGATTTAGGGTGGTTACTGCAAGTTGTCCAATTTGTCATAACTGTTCAGTTAAAGCCCTTCAGGATGGAGAGATACAAAGGCAAAATAATGTCACTGCAACACCATTATACCAGAACCCACATATATATTCTAGTTGAATCACACCCAACCACAGACATCTATGCTAAAGGAATTACTCAAGTAATGGACAAAAAAAAAGACTAAACATTATGAGATGAGACAGTAAGAGGACAGGAAATTTCAATTTCATAAGATAGGCAGGAAATGGACAAAAGAAATAGCAGAAATTACGACAGAATATGCCACGTGAAGACTATAAAATCACCTGAGAACCATACAAAAGCAGAAACCTGCTTGCTGCTGCTGTTTCAGAAACAGCAACGTTCATTTTATATGAACAATGAGGATCAACCTGCAAAATACAGTGGAAATATATTACATACAGGCATACCACGGTGAAATTAACTAGTTATATAATTAAAACAAAAATGCATTAGAGGTTCATACCAATAATAGAACAGTGGTTTTTTCAGATCCCTTAACAGAATTCCACATTGCTGGTGAGGAGTCCACAATAATTGTTTCACCATACAAATTAGGAAAGATATGAAGACCTGAAATAGGATCCCGTGCAAGTGCTACTGGTGGAAAACACCGTAGTTTGCAAAGCCCTAAGATAACAAAAAAGCTAGGTTAGCTAAAATTTTTATAATCAATACACAAGGGATGTGAGAAAAAGTGACAAAAATCTAAGGATTTAGAAACTTCTATCAAGCAAATTTGGGTTAAATTAAAATAAATAAATTTAAAAAGGAAAAAAAAAAGAGGCAACAAAGTGAGTTTCCTGTAACACAACAAAAAATCTTTTTCAAGTTTAAATTCATTGCAAATGCAAAGGGCTAAATTACTGCATTAAATTCAAGAATGCAAAGACATAAGGAAAAAGAAACACATTCACACTGAGTTCATAATCAGTTGTAATCAGTTGTGCCATGATGCACTTTCCCTAGGCTTAAGGCAAGGAAAGAAGCCAGGAAAACCTGTTGGCAAAGCAACTTCAGTTAGGCAGCGTCTAACTAGCCAAGAGCCTCTCACTATATTCCCTTTGACAACCATTCATAACACTACATTAAAAATTGATGATATTACAAATATGGAGGAGGTAAAAGAGAACAGTGGATGTGGAAAGCATAAAAAACCAAGTCTCACACAATTAAATAGATGATGACAATTCCTTTCCAAAAAAAAAATAGATGATGACAATTGCACTGGGAAAAAAAAAAGAAAAGATAATAACAAACGCAAAACTAAAAAAGGCCAACAGGCTAATGTAAAAAAATAAAAATTTTGAAGAGAAGACCAACTTGGAAATATAACCACTTGAAAATCTAAGGATTCTGAGACAGTGCCACTAGGCAGAAAATTTAGCTCAAAACAACATCAAGTAAGAAAATACACCACAAGAAGATAGAAGAGTTTATGACTAGTCGAAAAGCAAGCACAAACAATTGAAATCATATAGCTCACTACCAGGTCATTTAGATGATAACAAAATTGAAGGTGACGTACTTTATGAGCCTAATGTACGGAAAAAGGGTGGGTAAGAATAGAATACAAATAGATAGCCAGTAATGGTGGGAATAAGAAAGCAAAAGTCAAGGGACCAATGGATTTGTCTTTTTAGGCAAAAATCAGGTAAAGCAATTCAAAGGAAAACCACAAACAAGGATTAATGATGAATGTAACAAAGAGGCAGGAGCTAGAAACATTCAGCACTTCTATTTGTAATACAACTGTTTACACCTGTAAATTGATGGTCCCATGTTTGAGCTCTTCAACTAGCATATAATAAGAAGAAACCAATCACAGGATACATATAAGAAGCAGTGGATAGAGCTAAAGAAGTCATTCAAGATTCCTTTTAACATGAAAGAAGCTAAATACACGAGATCTTCAAAATTAATGATAGGGGATGGGAATGTCAGCTTCATTATCCATTTCCTACAATTAATCACTTTTTGTATTTAGATTATGTTTCCAGTCCAAGAATTGAGCTTGATAAAGTGGGTACTACAAGATTATATGAGTTCATCCAAAGATTAGTTCCGAAAGTTGCAGTGCAAGATAAAATCATGGTTTATCAAGTGAAAGCCTCTTTGACATTCCATGGCTTTTACAAAAAGAAACTCAGAATCCCTAGATAAACTTCTGATTCATTTGAAAATCTAATTCTAAAAGCTCAATGTTAATACATAATTGGATTTGAATCAATTGACGAATCAATTGACTAAAGTCACAGATGAATCCAATAATTTGTTTTGGAAATTCAGCCCCAAATATCATCAATTAGCTGTCAAATTTTTGAGTTTGACACGTAGTTTAGCAAGCGGTGGATGAAATTTAAGAGTATGTGAGCATGTAATTGAAATTTTTCCTTTTATCCTTGTTTGATTAATAGATTTAATATATCAATACGTGTTTAAAAATAAAATATAATAATGTTACCGAACTAACACATTCACACAAACAAGAAATGTAGGCTTAAGCATCTACAATTACAAGATTTGGTGTAAATTTAGATGATGTTTGATCTGGCAGTAATAAATGGAGAGTGAAATATTAATGAACGAATGCATAATTTCCCCCTAAAGTATGCATGAAAGCCAATTGGCCCCTTTAAGTTTGTGAGAGACCAATTCTGCACCTCAACTTCTTAAAATTTTTAGTTTTGGGCCTTAACTTTGTAAATGTATAGCTTTATGCCCTTATCAAACATGGTATGGATGAAGTGGCATTTACTTTCCAACATGGATAAGGGTGTAAAACTATACATTTTGGTAAGTTGAGGTGCAAAGTCACATTGAGAAAGTTGACATGCATAATTGGTTTCATGCAAACATGGGTGATCATGCTAATTGAGTTAAACATCAACCCACTGCTTAAAATTCATCCAAATGAGGTTAGTTATTACTCTTGTAATTTTCAACCCCTCATTAAACCCATACTGAATGCTAGCTAAGCACAATCAAGCTTTAGAAATGATTTGCAGAATTATTGATTCAATATCTCAAAGTGATACTAATGATTATTATGAAATGGTTGATTTCAGAAATGAGTGCCAACAATGTTGAATTTTAAGATGAATTGACTTTTGTTGATGATATTTTGGCATGGACAGATGTCTCTAGGGCATTTGGAGGCAGGGAAATGAAAATAAACACCAGATAACAGCAAATGCAAAAGCATCAATTGAAGAAGAGTCTGAACCAGAGCAAATATGATAAAGTGAAAGTGACATACGAATATGATAATGAGTTAGTGGATTATGAAGAAAAAGGCGACAATATATGAGAAACCCTAGCAACACAAATTTAAGTTTCCATCACATATTGTTGATAGTTAAACAATGCATCTATTCTACACTAATCACTATACTTCTCTAACCAATTTTTAGAAGCATAGTTATAACCGCATGACATTTTGAATTTTAATTCTTCAACAGGTAATTATAATCCAAGTTATTTCATGCTCTTTGAAACCAATTTTAAATTCTAAATTATCTAGAATGACGAACTTCACTGGCACCTAGGGCGATGAAGGACCATCACACCCCAAAGACACCTATTACCTGGCGACTTTACAACAGCTCAATCCACCAGGTAAAACAGACGTGAGACATCTAAAAGAGCATGGAAATTTACAAAATCATCCTATGCAGAAATGAAGTCAATTTCTTACTGCTGCTTTCAATGTCTCCAGCTTCTTCGGCAGGAAGCCCAGACCTTTTAATTCCACACCCCACAGTTTTCAGAGATAAAGAAACAGGTAGAAGTCCTAAGCTAGTGGAGAATGATAAGTTGAAAGCAAGGGAATGATCCTCCTCCAGAAATATTTCCTGAACAATACAAAAGCCAACCACCATTCAGAAATTCCATGGGCACAACAAAATTTGCAGCTATCTTTTAGAGGAAAGTAAAATGCAAATGAGTGAAATTAATAGATTACCACCCAGGAAATTTTTCCTCAAAAAAAAATAAAAAATAAAGGAAATTAATGCCTTTCATTTTAACATACACAAAAGATCTTAGTTTTACTTTTACTCTCAATTTCAATAACAGAAATAAATTCCACCTCTCTATTTTCTTTCCATTTATTTTCCTTCGCTGCATTGCCCGCATTTGCTCCCAAACATAATGTAATGATTATTATTGAGAACCCTCAGAAGTACTCTGGCCATTTCAAAGGACCACTAACCTTGTGCAAATAGGTAGATAGAAGCATCGCTTGAGTAGATAAATTTCTCTCCCCATCTCCCGGGTTAAAGAATTGCCCAACTGCCATGGAAGTGGCTGGAGGAGGCCTGCCTGAAATACTCTGAGCATCAGAAATGCAAACAAGTCAATTGTTCATGCCACTCCAAAAAGTCTAACCAAATGAATACAGCTGATATTGTCACATTGCAAGTATAAACCACAAGGTTACAGCTGATACTAACACCCCATATTTATAGCATTTTTAAATATCCCAATGACTTTACTGGCATGGAAAACAACAAATTGTTAAATAAAATGATTTGATGCATATGTTAGTTACACCATTGCATATTGCATGCATGCATCTATAAAGCATAGGTCATTGCAATTTAATTAAATGCTAGCATGGAAAAGCACACATACTGACAAAGAATGGGCACAACACCATTAGCAGCAAATACAAAAACAATGCAGTGGTCCCCTACAAAGGACAATCCATGGACGAGCAAAGGTTAAAACAGACCTAAATAGCACAAAAACCTATCTGAAAAGCTTCTGCAAATATTTTTGAGAAAAATTGAAGGAATCATTACCGGACGAGGAGCAACTGAGATAGTCAGAAATCTGAAACCATGCATATCCTCCGGACTCAAATGAAGTATGGCAGATGGTGGTGCTTGCTCAGTCTGACTACCAGGTTCAACCTGAAAATATGCATCATCAGAAAAAGTCCAATTTCTATCACTCATTTCATAAATTGTTTAGAAAAAGCAACCTACAGTGGAATCTCCTTTTTTTTTTTTTGACGCTATATGGCGTATTGAAAGATTCACCATCACAAAGCACAAGAACTTAAAATAAGAATCCAAATGGAAGACAACATCAGGCATGGTAGAATAAATTTCCTTCAGAACATAAAAGGCAGTATTTCGTACCTGTCTTGGAGCTGGTCTCGAAGGAATCTGCACCAGCTTTGATGTCACTTCCACAACCCTTTTACTTGCAGCCAAGTCTGAAGTTGATTTAACCTTTTCAGGCCAAAGATGAAGTCTAACCCCAAAACATGGAGCAAGATTTGTCACAAAGATGAAATGGCATTTTCCATTAGAGCCCTGTCACAAATAAAACATAAGCAACTTAATCATTGTTGACTCAAGAATTCAGGAGAAATAATGGGGACAAGGAAGGAGTAAAATTATTCTTGAAATTTGAAAGAGGAAATAACAGTCAACAACTAAAGCGGCTGATCCAATCTTTAAATGCACAGAGAAGAGCTTCACAAGGCTTGAACTACAAATCCTACAATTTAACAAGTTTTAGCAGATAACAAGATGATCAAATTTTGACCCAAAATAGGTTTCAACGTTTTAAATGAATAATTCAATTCAAAAAAACATATCTAAGCTGGGGGAGCAATATAATCATGGAAGTCAAATGCTGAAATAAAGGAAATTAAAATTGGAAAGGAACTCTCAAAAACAATAATCCAAACATATAATAACATCAAACACAAACAACATAAATTAAACTCGTAATAACTATTTAATGAGAAACTTTTACAAAGCTAACCAGTTTCTGTACGTCCAACCACCGCCTCCTTCCATCCATGGCCAAAACAGTCATAGTAGTAGTCTGGATGTACAAATCCCTCTCAAGTCCATCTTCATTCCAGTGAACATTATTGGGACAACCAGGTAAAGCATACACCTGAGAACCTGCAAGCACGATAAAGCTAACCATTAAGACATCAGGTTTCTGTTTTCTTTGAATGTTGTAATTGGTGGAGAACATAAACAATTCAAAACATGAAATACACAAAAAATGGCCGAGCCAAATAGTGTTTAATTATTTACAAAGAACCTCTTTTAGTTTTCAGTTTACTTCATTAATAAGGACTCTTGTTTAGTAACTTATGCTAATTAGGAAAAGTATTCAATTTAGGATTAGAGTTTATTTTTACTTCATAAATTGGGCAATCTTGAGAGATTTAGTTTATTCTATTATGACAGTTAGAATTTTAATTCTAATACGCTTTTCTGTTTGAAAACTATAATTGCTGCCCAACAAACTATCTAATCTAGCCCTATTTGATGAGATTCCATTGCCCTACGTCAATTCAGCTGACAATGATATTAAAATCTTGCTCACCAATACTTTTAAAAACCAATATTATTCCAAATGTCAAAAGATACTCCTTAAACCACTAAACCATCTTCTAAAGGCCAAACAGCATTAGAGAATGAATGGTTGACCAAATGGCACTGTGAATTTTATCACTATGTTGTTCTTATGATTTATCACTTGAGGCTACAAAGTGCATTATACTGAATATTCAGAAAATATGCTAGTTTAGAGCAGTTCTATTTCTCACCGTGACTTCAGCTGCAACTGCTTATCATGATTGTAGCTATCCTCAAAGGTCCTATAAATGTATCATTTGATACTTATTGTGAAAAAGCAACAAGCAATACAGACATTCAGAATATAGGAAAAGTTTTACAGTAAAAGGCAAACTCTTATCCAATAAGCAATGACATTAGCTGAATGTTGTGCCACTACCTAACAGTACTAGCATGTTGCATCCGACATTGAAACAGATCTTAATTTAGGAAGATATCTCTTTCCCAACCCACCTCCTACTGTGGTGATCATTTTTTGGCTCAATGTAAAAAGTTATGAATGAATGTTATCCTTGGTTCTTTCTCTGTTGGAATATATTATGTTCCTTGGGAGGATTAAGATAAAATAAATTTTAATTCATCTATATAATCCAGTTCAGCCTCCCAATTTGCTAATCCATATCTTCCACATTATTCTTAGAAATATTTTTCCCAACCCCATTTCCAGTTACCACACATGTAATCTGCTTTGGCAAAGGAATAAAGTGATTTATAAGCCCCCATGAAAACTTTTAAAACAATTTCACTTTCAGTATTTAATATAAACATAGATTTTCAAAATACAGAATAGAATTTAGTGATACAACCAAAAAATGAAGATTGAAAATTACCAACACCGCCTTTGGTATCCTCAATGGGTACATGAATGGACTGATGAGGCAAGTGTGAGTTCCTCATCCAACTGAAAGTCTCTGGTATCCCATTACGAAGCATTCTTGAAAATACAGTTAATCTCTTCCGAGTTTCAGGAAATGGCTGACCTGTTTTGTGGTCTATCAGACTAAGGAGAGTATGTGATACCTACAAAGAATATGTAAATTTAAAGCTCATACAGCAATACTAAATTTGGGTTCTGTAAGAACTGTAAGAAGCAATGAAATATACTCACTTGTACAACTAGTTGATTACACCATAAGATAGCTTGATGTTCCATTGACAACCACACATTTCTCATGCCTGTGCTACTTATCATAAATCCATGAGTGGGCGGCACAATGTCATCCAGGGTCTCTAACTTTGATCGTACCTAGAAACATGAAGATAACATATTAATTGAATAGAAAATAATAAATCTAGAGAGCATATTACTCAAATAGAAAACAAAAAATGTAGAGAACATATAATATCATTTTAACTCAAAAAAAAATATAACTACCTTTAACCTCAAACCAAAATGAATATTTAAATAAACCTGATAATCATTATAACCACCAGAGATGGAGACAACAACAACATGAGAGAGCAACGGATCTGACACATAATGTCCTGTCCGAGTGGTTTGTATCTCATATCCTTTCCTCCATTCCTGATTTACATATGCAAAATAATGGCCCAATGATGGTTGCAAGGCCACAGGGGGGGACCTGAATAAAGTTGAAAATGTCGTAAATAACACAAATCAATATGTGAAACCAAAAACCAAAGATATTAACAAATCTGCAAAGCTCACTGATGTGGTGTGGAAAGCGTAAGTATGGTCTCAACAGCAAACTTCCTTAACTTAGGGTGGATAATTGCAGCTCTAGCAACAAAACCACCCATAGAATGACCAACCAATATCACATTTTTGGGTAAACTGCCCGAGGTTGCAACGCCTTCTCTTACTCGGGCATCACGAGATTCTTTGTACTGATCCAAAATCTGTAGGTATGAAAACCATATCCAGAAATTAAAATTTAAAACAGTTGTTGGAAACCAAAAATCTAGAGTTAAATGAGTTCAAAAGAGCACAAATAACCAAATTACCATTCGAGGGCCACACAACTTATAGTATTGTCACGGAAAAATAAGGCATATTTCTCCAACTTCAATGAATTATAGAAAAGAAAAAACTATGAGGTGAATCTAATTCTATTCACAAAAAACAAAAAGGGATAACAAATGAATTGATGTAACTTCATAGTAACACTAATAGTCATAAAGGGTTCAAGAAGAAACCTATGTATCTTTAACAAATGCCAGTATTTCAAAAGAACAAAAAATATAATCTACATTTTCTATGCAGGATTTATGCACTTGAGCTTCTTAAAAATACACCTCTGTGCCAAATTAGTGTCTCTTCACCTTTCACATCCCTTACAAAACTATTTGATGTGTATCATTTGTAACAAATTATTGGATAAATGACTACATTACCCTTAAAAGTTATAATAAAGGAGGAGAATATTATTGAGAACTAAAAATGGCAATAAATATTGTTGTATTTACAGGGTAAAAATGCAAAATTCTTTATTGTTTGCTAAAATCAAAAGTGGTACTTTTTCCAGTCATAGGAGCTTCCAATGAGACAATTAATTCAGGACAGAGAGAGTATATAGTGTTAAAAAAGGATTTCCAAAGCACTAAACAGAAAAGCTTATGCCTGTTCAGGTATTTGACACCACTCAAGGCAGATCTTACATTTAATAACAATTCATATTCAAATACAATTAAGAAGTAGTACCCTGTGAATGGCATATACAACATATTCTGTGTGCTCTTCAAGTATTCGACCATCCATTGCCGAATGTTCACCTTCAAGGTCCACAGCAAACCAGTCCAGCCTGCTAGCATAGTGGTTGGGTAGTTCAAAGCCTGCTATACTTTCATCTAGACCTCCCTCCTCTGGATTCAGGACAGCCTCTTGGTAAAATGTCCTCTCAAGTGGACCTCCTTGATATGCTCTATCGGATTCTGCAGCCAAAGATCTTACCTGTGACAAAGAAAATATAAACATTATGATAACTAGAGAAATGTTTGAGAAAGCATATAGATGCATATAGAATAATATAATTATCAATCGCCTCATATGTTGTATCGAAGAACCATATTCAATCCATTAATTTCAAAACAAATGAGAAATGAAGGTTCTTGTTTCCATCAAGCTCAAATGAGTCAATGAACCTGTTTTCACAACTTCTCTAACTCAGTCAATGAATTTCACTGGACACTAACTAACTTACATAACTTTGAACAACTACAAAAGCCAACAGTTATCAGAGTGTTTATAAAGATAAAAGCAGGAAAAAAATTTACATCAGAAAGTAAGGACTCTGTCCATGCCCAAGAACTCCCTAGATCTCTCACATAACCCATTCTAGCTCCAATCTTTCTATGTCCACAGCAAACACTCAATCCCCCACTACTTAAAGACATCATAATTTCCTCTGCCTCTTTTCTTTCCTTTCTGAAGATGAACGACCATCATAAATGGTAAGAATCAAACCTACTATTAGTACCACCCATATCAAGTATTTGAAGCAATCATTCAAAATGTGTATCAGCAGCCAAGAAAATGTTAAGCAAGAGAAGGTTATTCGTCATATCAATTTTTCAGATTTCATCAGCTATGAAACACCTCAATCTCTAATCTGTTCAACTAAATTTGGCATCAACATTCAACAACCCTTTATTTGTTGCAAAAGCAAATAAAAATGAAAAAGAACAGTTGATATTTGCAAGGGATATAAAAATAAAGGAAAGAAGTTAAGAAGCCTTGCTTAAAACCAATAATATGCTTAATAATTTTCATACTCAAGAATTTGTAGTAGTAGTTAACGCAAATAGGCTAATGTCTGGTTCAAAATCCTTGTAGATTTGTAGAACATATATTAAATTTAGTTCCTTCTAGTGCTGGAAATGAAAGCCTTCGAAACTATATACAAGAGCAACAAAGCATAAATTACATAGGCACGATCTCAAACAACATTACATAACAAATTCAACAAAATGGCAATAAAAAAAGATATTAAACTAAAACGAAAAATAAAGAATAATGAAAAGTGAAGACCTTGCCTGTTTGTAGCTACCACCATTGCCAGGAATAAAAAGAACCGGAATCCCGCTTAGCTGCTTAAGATGCTCATTGAAATCAATCTGTTTCCAACCTTCATGATACAAGTACAATCCGTATTTTGCAGAGCCACCATCATTAGTAGAAATTGGAATGTAAGTAGGATACATATATGTCATTATACAACCATTTGAGATGGGTTTTAGCAAGCCATACAAAGCCAATAGGCCAACCCATAGTGTAAGTATTACAACAACTGCCACTCTAAACTTTGCTCCAAAACCTTGCATTCTCTATATAAATCTTCTATATCACAAGCTAATCAAAATCTGTTAAAAAAAAACAAAAAACCAACGTTAGAAACAGACGGGTACAACTGTAAAAAAATGCTGGAGAAATGAAAAGAGAAAAGGATTAACACACATTCATTGTAGAAATGTAAGCTAAAGCACTGTCAAGATTCAAGTCCAGGTCACATACCCAGACTGGTTTTTTTGCTCACAGTAGGCGTAAGAGGGAATTTTACCACCGATCGGCCAGTTCACGAGGATCCGATGAACTGAAGTCGCGAGTGAAGTTCACGCGCTACAGAACTCATTCGCCGGACAAATACGATCCCTGACGTTTCACTTTCAAAAATCTCAAAATCAGCCAACCATTTCACTTCTCTTTATCTATTCTTCAACTCTAAGCCACGGAGGAAGAGAAGGCAGCAAGTCATAGAGAAGAAGATGGTAACAGAAATGAAGAAGACAAAGAAGAGAACGGGGAGAGAGTAGACGCTTGTTGTTCGAAGGGAGGGAGAGAGTTCGATTTTTTTCCACCGGCAGAGTTTAATTTATGGTAAAAATACACTTAGGCACT
>CATIWJ010312320.1:0-10047 GCA_949640765.1 Croton laevigatus
GCTGCTGATAATTAGGCCAAAAATGTTAGCCTCTACAATATAATATTGCACGATATAACCAATAAATTGTGAAATAATAAACGCGCTTTCTTGTTTTGAGGACTTTGTTCAGTGTTATATTTTGTTTGGTCCTCCGCTACCCACTTTCAAGGCCCAGTCATAGCAAAAAAGAAAAAATTATACTTATTAGGAGTTTAATCTTTACCTATATTGTTGTAGATTCAATCCGTTGATTTTACAAGACACCCATCAAAGCTATTATCCATTGATTAACCTCGTCGTCAGTCGTTCCAAACTAGGTTGAGCATATTAAAAAAGTCATTATGAATTTGTTGCTGACTTTCAACAAAGTTCCACCTCTGTAACCGAAACCGAGAATTCGTCAGGTTGCTTTGAGACAATTTAATTTATTTTAATTTTTTAAAATATAAAAATTTAATTTAATCTCAACTTTTGGTTTATTTGGAGAAAAATATTACGATATTATTTTATTATATTTCTTTTTTAAATAAACAGTTAAATAATAAAAATTCAAAAAAAAAAAAAAATTTTCTAATTTCGGTTGCCGCGGTCACGGTCTTATAGCCGAACCTGAAAACGGTGACCACCAACAGAAAGATCAGGCTATGGCGAGTCCATTGCACCCTACTAAGCCTCTACTCCGCCATACCAGATCGGCATCTGGAAAAACAAGAACGGAGGAGGAAGATGAAGCCTAACCAGCAGCCGCTCTTGAAGCCGTTTTGCCTCCACCGTGCATCGGCTCAAGAGGATGAACGCACCATCAAAATCTACTCGTCGAGACAGACGCGCTAATATAAGTCTCTTCCATTGCCGATTTTGATGGATGGTGGTCGGAGAAGCCGAACAGTCATCGGCCTTTTCCAGTCAAACGACGATGATCAGACTAAAACAGTGACGGTTTTTAGATCAGTGGAGGGAGAGCGTTCATTTGATACACTTTGCCATAGCCACAGCTGCTAGAAATTTTCGGTGGCTGAAATCTTGCCGCCGTTAAGGTCCAGTCTATAGCAATTCCAGCGAGACAATCTGACATAATTCTAATTTTTTATTCGGTAGAAAATATCGGTTATTACCAATATGTATGTGCAGGGGTGTACAAATTTGGTTCGGTTCATTGAATCGAACCGAAATAGATGAACCGATTGTAAATTGTATTTATTTTTAAAAATTTGAAAACTGATTTTTCTGGAAGAAAACTGATTTTAAACTGAATCTAATTTTTTGGTTCAGTTTTGTGAAAACCGAATTTGTAGCATCACATTTCAGCTTTTATTTTCAACTTCAAACACACTTTTTCATCATAAATTCACTTAAAACTAGTAGTGAGCATAATTAACCGAAAATTAAAAACCGACCCGATATCGAATCGAACCAATTTTTCGGTTAATCAAACTGATCGGTTCGGCTTCGGTTTTGTAGATAGAGAAAATTCGGTTTTTGGTTCGGTGGTCGATTTTGAAGGTTGAGGAATCGATCGATATTATAACGCCGTCGTTTTTCAGTTAGGTCTTATAAAACCTAAATTATACTCATCATCAGATCTCATTTCCTTATTTTCTTCGTTACCTTCATCCGTAGCCGCTCTCTCCTCCCTTTCCTCCTCAGCCGCTTCTTAGCCACCATGACGTGACCTCCTCCGCCAGCCACTCTCTCTCCGCCTCCCCTTTTATCTCCTCCGCCAGCCTTCACCTTCACCAAACCGAGATAGCCTCCTCTACCACCGCCAACGAGCTCTCCCCCTTCACCTTTACCACCGTCGGCCTTCACCTTCACCAAACAGACTGAGATAAAGAGCAAAGAAGCCAAGCTCCGATTTAGCCGCCTCCTCTTCTAATATGCTCTTCTTCTCTGCTTTCTCTCTCTCTCTGATAACCTAACGCCGGCCAACGCTATCCTCACAGAGAGCGGCCAATATCCTAGTCAAAGAGAAGGAAGAGATGCACAGATTCTCGAGCCTAAGCATGAAGGACAAAGAACCAGTTGCGATGAGGAAGAGATGCACGGATTCATAAGGCTTAATTCATTTTCTGATTTAATTTCTATTTTTGTTTCCTGTTGATTTATTAACTTTGATTTTGAATTTTTCTAATGAACAGAAGTTTGATATTCTATTTACTGCGTTTTTGTTGTTGAACTCGAAATTTTCTGTATTTTGTGTTTTTGTTTACTACGATAAGGGTCAAAATTTTGCGATGTATGCAATTGTTTATGGTTATGAGTTTGTTTATGCAATTGTTTATGAACTATGAATATGCTTATGAGCTTGTGAATTTTAGTTTGGGAAATGCAGGCTCTGATCTGAGTGCAAAATTAGGTTTAGGTGAAATTTCAGTTTACAACCGATACTGAACTGATATCGAACCAAAAAATCGGTTCGGTTTTATATCGGTTTTATATATTTTCGATTCGGTGTTCGGTTTTTCAAAATTCTTATCGGTTTTATATTGGTTTATTTGTTTTGGTTCGGTTCAGTTCACCGAACCAAATTTGCTCACCTCTACTTAAAAGAAAACCTGTGAACAAATATAAACATCCATCACAACAATTCAAATATATATATCCATCACAACAATTTAACAATTCAACAAAATTTAAACCTTAAACCTAAAATTCAACAATTCAAATATATATATATCCATCACAACAATCACATTTCAGCTTCTATTTTCAACTTCAAACACACTTCTTTATCATAAATTCAACTTAAAACAAAACCTGTGAACAAATATATATATCCATCACAACAATTTAAATATATATATATCTATCACAACAATTCAACAAAATTTAAACCTTAAACCTAAAATTCAACAATTCAAATATATATATCCATCACAACAATTCAACAAAATTTAAACCTTAAACCTAAAATTGAAGAATTCAAATATATATATCCATCACAACAATCACATTTCAGCTTCTATTTTGAACTTCAAACACACTTCATCATCATAAATTCAACTTAAAACAAAACCTGTGAACAAATATATATATCCATCACAACAATTCAAATATATATATCTATCACAACAATTCAACAAAATTTAAACCTTAAACCTAAAATTCAACAATTCAAATATATATATATCCATCACAACAATTCAACAATTCAACAAAATTTAAACCTTACACCTAAAATTCAACAATTCAAATATATATATCCATCACAACAATCACATTTCAGCTTCTATTTTCAAGTTCAAACACACTTCTTCATCATAAATTCAACTTAAAACAAAACCTGTGAACAAATGGGACAATGACTTTTTTTGGTGTGTTTTAAAATAATATTTACAAATTTAGGGTGTAAAAAAAGAAAATTCCAATTTTGGTGTGTTTTTGGGGTGTTGAGCGGTCTTCAATTTCAGTGCGCCATTTGAAATGGCGCACCTAGCTGAGTTAGCATTCAGTGCGCCATTTGAAATGGCGCACTGAGCAATTTTATTACTTAAAAGAAATTTCATTACTCAAAGCCGCCATTTTGCATGGAAGATGCAAAAGATGAAAAGCAATTCAACTTGGTGCGCCTATTGAAGTGGCGCACCCAAGTTTTTTTTTCAAAATTCTTTTATAAAAATAAAATTATAGATTGTTTATATTTAGTCCTAAAATTAATTTTAGAGAGTTGCGTTTATATATTTGACTCTGTTTTGAAAAAATCACATTAGATAAATAGAATCGTTGAGACTGTTAAACTTAACGGTTCTATTTATCTAATGTGATATTTTCAAAACAAAGTCCAATATATAAACTGCAACTCTCTAAAATTAATTTCGGAACTAAATACAAACAATATATAATTTTTTTCAAAAAAATTAATAAAAATAAAAAATGAATAAAATAAATATGCATTTTTTAAAATAAAAATAAAATTATAGATTGTTTATATTTAGTCCCGAAATTAATTTTAGAGGGTTGCAGTTTATATATTTGACTATGTTTTGAAAATATCACATTAGATAAATAGAACCGCTAAGTTTAACAGTCTCAGTGGTTCTATTTATCTAATATGATTTTTTCAAAACATAGTCAAATATATAAACTGCAACCCTCTAAAATTAATTTCGGAACTAAATATAAACAATCTATAATTTTATTTTTATAAAAAAATTTTGAAAAAAAAAAAACAAACTTGGGTGCGCCATTTCAATAGGCGCACCAAGTTGAATTGCTTTTCACCTTTTGCATCTTCCATGCAAAATGGCGGCTTTGAGTAATGAAATTGCTTTTGAGTAATAAAATTGCTCAGTGCGCCATTTGAAATAGCACAATGAATGCTGACTCAGCTAGGTGCGTTAGAAATTGAAGACCGGTCAACATTCCAAAAACACACCAAAATTGAAATTTTTATTTTATATCCTAAATTTGTAAATATTATTTTAAAACACACCAAAAAAAGTCATTGTCCCAACAAATATATATATCCATCACAACAATTCAACAAAATTTAAATCTTAAACCTAAAATTGAACAATTCAAATATATATATCCATCACAACAATTCAACAAAATTTAAACCTTACACTTACAATTCAACAAATCAAATATATATATCCATCACAACAATTCAACAAAATTTAAACCTTACACCTACAATTCAACAAATCAAATATATATATCCATCACAACACATGATAAATCCCGAAAAAATAATAACGTACAGTCTTTCAAAAAGTCCATCATAAGTTCAACATTTTAATAACTTAACAACAATACAATTAAAAACATTCAAATTCAACATTACTACAACACGACGAATAGCAAAATCAACAAGTATGATGCAAGGAAATCCCGTCAATCAATAGAAAATGCGGGGGAAAACGATGAGCCTTCTCTTTGTGTAGCCATCACATCTAAGAAAGAAAGAAAAATATTAAAAAAGTTAATTTCGAGATGATTAAAATGTAAATAATATTAAATTAAATTAAATAAAACTATAACTCCAATTCTAATAGTGTAATTCATTATGTTTTGCCAATATCCATTTAAGTTAAGTAATTAAGGAAATTTACAGGAGATTTTCGGAGGGAAAGGGTAAAGAAACATCATCGCCTTTCCTCTTTGCCTATCATTCTTGAAAAGGTCAAAAATAATTTCTCATCTTTTGATGTGCTTGTCATTAATGCACTGAACGTTTCTGAAACGGATAATTAAATTTTTGGTGGTTGAACTTGTGTGCGGCTTATTTGTTTTGATTGCTGGACTTTTAAAGTTTGCGTTTGGTTTCTGAACTTTTAGACTTATAACATTTTGGTTGTTGAAGATGTAACTTCCGTCAACTCTCTCGCCAGAGCAGCCACATAAGCACTTTTGTTTACCTAGAGAATAGGACTGAGTCGTTCCGGGTCTAGGTCTATTCCTGTCAAGTCCGGAACCCAAATCAGAACCATTTTGGTGGTTCTTTGAAATTTGAAACCACAACCAAGCCTATTTTTCGATTTCGGTTCCGATTCAATTTTGGTTTTTCAATTTTGGTCATGAGTAGAATTAAATTTTTTCAAATTAAAAAAATATCATTTTGAACAAAAATTAACTTAGAAAAAATATTAAAATTATGATCATTTAATATCCTAAAAAAAGTGTCTAAAATTGCCACTAACATTAACAATTAAGTTCCCAACATTTTATAATAATTTCAAATAGTCAAAACAAAGTAAATATTAAAAATCTAACTAATAGTAATAACGTAAGTTTTTCTTTCATTAATGTTGGATTTTCTTCTTTTACTTTCTCCAAAAGCTTTAACATTCAAGTGAATCCACCCTGTCATGATGTATTATTGCAATTTCATAAGTTCCCATTAGACAACTCAATTTCTTTCCAAGCAATATATAAAACATGTTGAGCCCAAGGGGGTTGGCCTGGTGGTGAGGTAATGTCACCAAAGACCAAAGGTCCCAGGTTCAAACCCTCTTGGGGTAACTAAAGGCAAAAAAAAAATATATATATAAAACATGTTGGAAATTATAACATAAGTGATGTAAAGCCAACTACAAAATATCAAAAAATAAATTTTCACTTGTTGGAAAACAATTGTATGTATTGATGCCAAAGATAAAAATATACGTGTAATTATATAAATGAATATTCATGTTAAATTAAAACAAGTAATATTATAAAAATAGCTGAAGCTAAGAAGAGATGAGGGCAAATACCACTTACAAAATGCTTAGCTACTAACAATCCACCTATAAAATGGTTACGTATTACAGTAGTGCTTTTAGGTTTAGACATTTTTGAGGAAATAACAATCCACCTATAAAATGGTTACGTATTACAGTAGTGCTTTTAGGTTTAGACATTTTTGAGGAAATAAAACTGCTGTAGTTTAAGCAATACCCTTATATAATCATATGCAGTTCTGTTTCTTAGTTACGGTTCCCGTCCTCGAGAATCTCCAAAAATTGAGGGGCCCTGTTCTATTTTTTTAATTTGGGGTCCTAAAATAGGTATAAATTTTTTTTTTCCAAAAAAAGGCACTATTACAATAGCATTTTATCTTAGAAAATATGGGGCCCTGTTCGATTGCTCCACCCGCACACCCTTTAAGACGGCCCTGGGTTCTGGTTCTTGTCACGGACCGAGAGCTGGTTCTAGGTCAATTTCATATAAGAACCAGAACCACACCCATATTTAAAAATAGTTGATTCCGATTCTGGTTCGGTTCCGAAATACCTGTTCTTCACCGATTCTAGTTTTGGTTTGGATCCAGATTTGCTTCCGGGGCTCTCGTGACCCATGCACAGCTCTACTGGAGATGACATGGCATTCATTCATTTTTCCTTTCTAGAAAAGAAATTGTTAATTGACAATTATACCCTCTAGTTAATATATTATTATTCTCCATATCCTTCTTTTTCTCTCTTTCTTCTCCCTTTATCCTGGGGTAAGCCAAGGGGGTTCCATTGGGGGCGTTAGGCCCCAATGGAATTCTGGAAAAAATTTTTTGTAGTAGGTTAAAGAAAGAAAGAGGAAAATAAAAGAAAGAGGGAAAGAAAGGAAAAAGGGAAAGGAAAGAAATGATAATAGGTGCAAAACGCACCGTTTGACTAAAGTGAACAGAAAAAAAAAATTGAAAATAAATTTATAACATTAACAGCTCTCTCTCTCTCTCTCTCTCTCACTCCTCATTCAAAATTCTTTTGTCTCATGCATTGGTTGAGGGAAAAAATAAAAAACTATTTTGAGCCCAGCAATGCAATACCAAATTTATTTATATTATTTTTCCAATTTTGTTGTTTTGCACATAATAATATCTAAATATGTGAACCATATTGCTTTTATATTAGTCAGTCTTTTCCATTTATCACTCTTTAGTTCTTTCCAGCAACCAATAATTGTACCTTATCTATGTACTGAATGTTTCACGTGATGTGTTTCTAGCGTTATACAAAAGGAATTTACTACACAGCAATCTTTGAATAGACCAAATATAGATGAGATTGGGTCAAATAATTAACGCTCTACCAACTTATACTAAAATGTTCAGATTTAAATCTTCGTATGCCTCTTTTTCTCTTTTCTCACTTGTAATTAGGTTAAAAAAAAGAATAGACCACATATCCACTCTCCCAAAAGGAATATAATTCAACTATAAAAGAAATTAATAAAATATTTATTTTATTTTAAAATGTTTGATTATATTGGTCAAGTTTTATGTTTAATTATGTACACTTAATCAATAGCAACTCAAATGCATATTATTCTATCCTTATAATGGTAAATTAAGTGTTTTTTTTATTAAATTAGAATTCGAATCCTTAATATCAGGACGTGAAATATTATTTTATAGATTGTCTAGATAAAAAATTATGAATATTAATTTGAAAATTGACTAAATTTAGTCTGATAAGTCACATAAACTATATGTAACTGTTAATTTTTTTAAAAATAATATAATTATTTTTATTATTTTTGTAAAACTTTTTTTCTTATAAAAAAATCTATTAGTTATTAGAAAGATAAATTTTAATTTTTTTTTCTGAAATTAAGAGGTAGGTTTCTAGTGGCCAAGTCAAAGTCAAGGAAAACCTAATCCAATGTTAGATTGTCTTGGCCTCCGGTGGATAGGGGAAGATTTTGACTCCCTAAAGAAGTGTTTTTTTTTTCCCTACGTGCACAGCTGATTTTTCTTCTCTGAACCATGGGATTACTGATTTTTAAATTCAACAACGGGAAGGGCAAAGGAAATTTTGCAGAAAATTTGATTAAAAGGGTTACCTAACAGCTCTTGCACATGTGTTTTTTTTTTTTTTCGTGGGAAAATGGAAAATGAAATTCATCTATTCTTTAAGTGTGCTTTTGTAAAAGCAATGTGATTTTCTTCCTTGCTTGGTATTTTAATTGATAAGTTCTAAGAGAATTCAGCGGCTGACTTTTGTCGAGTCGTTTTAAAGTCGGTAAACCCAACGGGTAAGGAATGACAAAATGTAATCATGGCTGTCTCTATTTTATGGGCAATTTGGAAGCACTGTAATGCTATTATCTTTGAAGGTAAGAAGGAGAGTTGTCAGGATGTTACACAAGCTGCTTTTAAATATGGTCAGGAATTAATTGAGATTGAGCATGAGCATGAAAGATAAAAAACAGAGTAGGAGACATTTCAGCATTGGAGTTAGCGATGTGCAAAATTAGTTCAGTTCAAAATCAGTTTTTGGTTCAAAATCCAATTTGATATTTATGAACCAAAAATCGAACCGAATTTCGGTTCGGTTTGTGGTTCGGATTCGGTTTTACACACATTTTATGTGTAAAATTCGATTCGGTTTATTAATTTTACGAACAAAAAACCCAACTGAATATTTTGGTTTATATATTTTACGAACTAAAAGCAAATCGAATAATTCGGTTAACGAAATTTTGGTTCAGTTTGGGTTCGATTCAGGTTCAGTTTGCTATTCTGGTTCGATTTTGCTCACCCCTAATTGGAGTCCTCCGACTAGAGAAGAGCTAAAAATTAATGTGGATGCAGCTACTGATGTTTTACAAAAATGACCCGCCGGGGGGGGGGGGGGGTGGGGCCCTCTGATATTGTTGTAAGGGAAAATCAGGGTAAGATTAAAAATTAGATAGTGCAACAAGTTCCTTTTATTCAAGATCCTTTGTTGTTTGAGGGTATGGTAGTCCGAGAGGCGATGGAACTTATAAAGGAGAAGCAATGGAGAGATTGTGTTGTAGAAACAGATTCTAAAATGGTAGCAGCAGCAATTTATGGAAAGCAGAAAATTCATCACCAAATCATGGACGTTATTGTGGACATAAGAAGCCTGTTAAGCTATAATTTAATTGTATCTTGTATTTATATTCAGAGAGATAGTAATGTTCTTGCTCATAAATTAGCAAGAGCTAGTTGAAATTTAAGTTTTGTTCATAATTTATATGCTCATGAACTCTTCCTACCGAATCGAATTATTAGCATACCCTAACCCTAAATTGCTCTCCTCTCTTCCTTCATCTTTCATAATTTCCAACCAAACTGAACCAAAATTGGTTGATATTGTTAGGGTTGAAAATTCTTCTATTAATCACATAATAGAATTACAGGAGGAGCAACTCTTACTCAACTACAAAAAACAATCATCTCTCACACTCAAAGTTTTCTCTCAAACAAAACTCACTCTATTCTTCTCTCTCACTCTCACTCTATCTATTTCCTGTGTATATTACAAATACTGAAGATAGCATTTAGTTTTTGTACAGAATAAGCTTTGGAACGACATCTTTCTTTTGCCTACTTGGAAGACAAAATGATGGCCTTGTTGGGTTGACCATTTGACTTCATGATGGTTTTGTGGAAAGAATCTGGACTTTTACAAATCTCCCCCTCCAGCTTCTTCCGTAGTTCTTCCATTCCGACAATGCTTGTACACAACTTGTGTTTCCCATGTGTCACCACTTTAGTTAACATATCCGCAGCATTTTTGTTTGTATGAATTTTTGAGAGCTTCAGTTCATTCTCCTCGATCGCTTCTCTAAGCCAATGATATCGAACATCAATATGTTTTGTGCGAGAATGATACATAG
>CATIWJ010312333.1:0-31481 GCA_949640765.1 Croton laevigatus
TAGATCCCAAACAGCTAAAAAGCAACAAAATTTACACTCCAGTCGAGAAAAGGTAATATTTTTTGGCAACACCTATTAATCCTTTTCACAATCTTCGGTTTGTAAATGATCAATCTTTGATATTCTATAGACAGAGAATCAAAATTCCATTTTTAGGGCTGGCTGCTCAAGGAAGAAGAAGAAGAAGAAGGAGGAGGCAATTTCCATTTTAGTCCCTTCATTTTTTGAGTTTTTTAAAAAACCCTATAAAATTACATTTTGATCCTTAATCTGTTATTTTAACAAAAAAAATTAACAAAAAGAGATTATTGTCGACGGAAAAATAATGTAAAGACATTTTATTATATTTCACAATTAACAGGGAGAAAAATGTATAATATACTAAAACATAGGAAGGTTATTGTAAATTTTCCTAATATAAATATAACCCCATCTGTCAAATCAAATCTCGGAAATCTTTGTTTCATGGTAAGATTTAAAAAAAAAGAGAATAAGATTAATATGGAAACGCATCTTTAAAGGAAAAAAAAAAATAACAAATCAATAATTTCGTTAAAATGCTTTAAAACAATAAATTGATTTGAATCCCAGTATATTGAAACGTGCTTAAGAAATTGCACTCATATTCTGAGAGGTCAATAGAATTTCAAAGGATTTGTCAAATTTCTTTATTTGGTTGAACAAAACAACACATGAAATTGATGAATCAATTCAAATCATAGTATATCTCAAAGACCATTATGTTTCAAAACCAGAAATTCTACTCCAGAGAATGGTTTCCAGACAGAATCTAAACTAAAAACAATAATGATAAAACGATTGAATCTCAAATTCATGGATTTCAAAAACCATGTTACTTTATTAAAGTTGCATTCCATTAAATTCTTTTTTTTTTTTTTACCAATGCATTCCATTAAATTCAAACTACGAAGAAAAAAAAAAAGATTAATTCTAGCTTTGGTTCAGATAAATAGCAAATACATGTAGAAAATATCCTAAAAGTTGGAAGCACATAACAAGTACAAATTCCACTGCTAAATAACAGTTTCCAACTCAGTAGGTTGAATCTTCAAATCATGCCATCCTATCCCACCAAAGAAAAAAAGGGGCAATGGAGCTCAAATTATCAAACTTTCTGAAACTAGCAAGCTCGCACTGCGTCTTTGTGCATGAGCGCGCTCTGATCCATTCCCTTAATTCTTCTACATGACAGATGACAACTACATCCTTCTATTTCTAGATTGAATGAAAAAAAACAGAGTTACAATTTGGTTTTATGCCAAAAAGGTCTTTGTTCCTTGCATAAAATTTAGAAAAAAGAAATATTACTTCAATACCTACACATGAACTTAGAAGTTTAGTCGTTATTTCAATCAACATACTTTGTACGCACATTAGCAGCAAACTTATTTGACATTTAACATAAGTGATATGAACTTGTAATAACTCAAAAAGCAGTATCATTTCTGTCTTGTAGCACCGTAGCAAAATTGGAAATGCCAGAGGCGAGGAAATGAAAGAATCAGTACTAATTAATTCAAACGTGACAAATATATTTTTTTCATCAATGTAGCTTGGGATTGTCTTAGCAATGGCAACAGGTTTTTCTTAGTTATGGTTGTACTAAGGTTGGGTGGAAGCAACATACTCACAGTAATCCATTTCTCAAGACCCCTTTCTCAGAAGTAATAGCACGTTCTTCACTGACTGGTACCACGAGTTTGCAATCTCTTTCTCTCAAACTCAAGCTGGAGTGGAGGAATATAAAAAAAGATAAATTTCCAAATTTCAGGGAGACACGATGAATTCTTTTTTTTTTAATATAAATAACTTACCACTTTCTTCACCCTGTCATTAGCAGCAGGAGTTCCTCCAATTACACATTCGGGGAGATATGGACTGCTAACCCGTACTTCATTCATGACCACAATTACAGTCTTGTCCCAGCGAACTGGAAGCCTGGTTATAAATAATGAAGTTGATTATAAGCAATAATACGTCATGAAGCAATGACACGTATTCATCACAGAAAACGCCAAACCAATTTTGGTAGATGAAATACCAATGAAACACTAGTATGACATGCTGTTATTGTTAGTTAACGTCCTTGCCAAATGCTGTTTGTATGTGAAGACACGTGAACAGTTATCCAGTGTCATCATTATGACTTCATGCAGCAAACAATAATAGAACTTGATAAATTTCATTTAATGCAGAAGATTAGCCAACACAAATGAAATAAACAATGGAACCTTCGGTAATAAGATAGCAGCTGCTCTATATATTCAGTCAATATTCAAAATTCAACAGATCTATGGTTTTATTTGTACCATCAACAAATGAATTTTAATAGTCAAATGGTTTCGCAGACCAAGGTTTTTGCTAGTTTAGAGTTGGGTGAGTTCAAACTTTGGGGCTTTAAGAATTATGACAAGGGAGAACTTTTAAGAAAATATACAATAGTTTCTTGCATGACTTGACAAGTATAGCTCTGAAATCTCTCTTAGAATTTTGAGATTTCAAACCTTAATAATAAAATAAAAGGAAGTGCCTAGGAATGCTTAAAAAAACAAGGTTAGAAAACGATTTCCTGCATTTCCAATTAGGAAATTGATTCGTATTTGAAAGCATGCCTGTCAGGTGTTCTTCTCTGCTTATTTTATCTCGATATCACCAAATTCTGCTACAGAGGGATCTGAGACTATTGCTCCTATCAAGCTTGATGACCAACACAACCCTCATATTGCTCAAGCAGACCCCTAATTCATGCATTATCACACTACTATAAACCCCTTGCTCAAATATTAACTTCTGCACTCTTTCTCCAATAAAAAACCACTCATAAAAGGCTGTATATCTCAAAGTTTATCGCTGTTCCAGAACAACTGCTGCTTGATATCATTCAAACTTATCAATTTCGACCATCAAACTAAACAATTCCCCCAACCTGAAAAGTTTTACAGCCTGCCTCAATTTAGAAACTAAGAGCAAATTCCCAATTTATTAATCCCTTAAAAAATATAACACATGTAAATCTCTTGCCTCCTCTATATTAAAAAGCCATTGGCCTAAAACCATAAATAGCAAACGCCACGATCTAAGATATTGATGATGCTGAAAAAAATTCTCTTACACCCTACCATCAACTTAATGCTTGCAAACCATACGTGTCTACTTGAAAATTTCATGCTACGATAAGAAACCCTTGTTCAATGATTACATTTAATTATATCCATGTCATCTTGAAATAGAAAACTCCAAAGCTCGCATACCTACAGCTCCAACTCCATATATCTCCACCCAAACAAAATCCTTACGTATTAGAAACTGAGCAACCTGCATTTCATTTCTCATTATCTAAATTCATCTACTGCTTTACAAAAGTAAAAATATTTTAACAGAAGTCTCTATGTGTATATCCACGGGTGACAATGCTAAATTCCTTACAATTTTAAGGTGAAAGCAAAACTGACATGAATGATACATAAAAGTATATTATAACAGAATCCTTACTGCATTTCATTTCTCATTATCTAATTCATCTACTGCTTTCCAAAAGTAAATATATTTTGACAGAAGTCTATGTGTATATCCGTGGGTAACCATGCTAAATTCCTTACAATTTTAAGCTGAAAGAAAAACTGACATGAATGATACGTAAAAGTATATTATAACAGAATCCTTACGTATTCGAAACTAAGCAATTCGCATTTCATTTCTCATTATCTAAATTCATCTACTGCTTTCCAAAAGTAAATATATTTTGACAGAAGTCTCTATGTATATATCCATGGTGACCATGAAAAATTCCTTACAATTTTAAGGTGAAAGCAGAAACTGACATGAATGATACGTAACCGTATATTATAAGAAACACATTAGGTCAATCTACCAACAACACTCAATGATATAACAGGTCAGTAACACAAAGTTTAAATATTATATCATAATTGCTCGTCATAAAAGAATAATCAAGGCAGCACTTTTGTTTCCAAATTATGAGCAAGTTTGCTACCTGTTAATGAGTAATAAAAAAAAGGAAATTTGTTCTTCTACAAACTACTATAAATGCACTTAGTTAAATTAATAAAATACGATAATCCCACCTATTAATTTGCACATGCCAGGCCAGAGTAAATGAATCAAATCAATAACCTCAAAATCAAACAAAACTTAGGAGACCTTCAAATGATTTATGAGGCTATTATAGAATCAGGGTAAGCAACATACGTCTTAGACAAGGCATCAAAAATGTTCTGAGCCTCGGCAGTGACACCCACTCCAATCCTCTCTGCCTCAGCTTCTGCTTGCCTGCAAATCCAATTTACCTCCTTAAAATAAATCCAAAAACACTAAGCACAATAATAATAAAAATAAATACAAATCCACAAATAGATTATATATAACAATTAGAAAAATCACCTTAAAGCTAATTCCTCTCTAGATTGAAGGCTATTAAGATCAATATAACACTTCTTGACATCAAGGGGATCATCGGCTTGACCCAGAAAAGAGAAGTCCTTTATGTAATTTGCTTTCAAAAACCTTATGTTTCTTCTAGGCCCAGGTTTAGATCCCTCTTGTATAACAAGAAAGTTAAGGAAACAACAGAAAAGTGCAACCTAATGAATAACTAGGGTTAGCTGAAAACAAAAAGAGAAACAAGCAGAGGGCAATATGTAATATGTAAGATGGAGAGAAAGAGAGAAAAGGAAGGATATGAAGCACAAGGATGTTGGAAGAGCGGTCAAAGGTGATGACTTGACCTTCAAATTCGTCGCCTAAGGTGGTCTTGATGGAAAGGAGGCAGCCAACTGCAAAGTCCTCGCTGGTGTTGTTGCTACCTTCCATGGCTGTCCTCCTGATTCTGTTTCCTCTCTTTTTTATTGTTCGTTGGTTTGTCATGGGTTTTTACGTTTTGTTTTGTGAGTTTAGCATTTACTTGGGCCGTAAACCCAATATTGCACTACGTTCAACACCATTCCAAACAAACAGGTTCAATCCAATGAAAGCCCAAATGCTGAGTATTTTAATTTTATTTTAATAAAATTTCAACAAATTTTAAATATTAATTAAATATCATATTTATTGTAGTTAATACTTATATTCACTGTATACCAATATAATGTGAAATTCTTAGGTAAATCTAGTCTACTAGGTCATCCATACACCAATCCAATATGATAATGACATATTAGTAGGTGGTTAATTAAAATAATACAAGATTAGGGGAGATAAAATTAAAAAAGAAATAAAACTATTACTACCTTCGTATTTGTGGGTAGTTTATATTTTCTTTTTTGGGTGTGTTTTTGAGTTGTTTATATTTTCATTTATAGTAATTTTGTAATTATTTATTATTATTTTTTTATTAGTATTGATAAAAAAAATAAGTTTTGTAAAGGGTTAAGTATTGTTTATTATTATTTCCGTGTTGGTATTGGTGAAAAATGTGTTTTTATTAGTATTTGTATTTTTAAGGTGTAAAGAATTAAGAAAAACAGAGGTAGTAATAGATAACATACCATTAGGAAAGAGAAAATCCACTTACTGATGTGATATTATCCTATTAGGTTAGTGCATTGATAAAGTGGTAGATTAAGTCTGTCTAAGAATTTCTCCAATATAATACAGCCAGATACATATATTTGTTGTTACTATATATGTATACTTTTATGTATATAAGTTAAGGAAAATTTACAAAAACTTTCCAATGTTTTATCTATATCTACATTTTTCTGCATGTCCTTTTTTTTAGCGGATAAAAATATCCCTGCATTTTAATTTTGTTGGACAAAAATACCATTTTGTCTATTTTTTTCCTGTTAAAATAACAGTATAAGGACCAAAATATAATTTTTATGAGCCATTTCGAAAAACTGAAAAATTAAGGAACTAGTTTTGGAATTTTTTTCTCTCCTCCCTAATACAACCACCGCCGCAAACCACGCAATCACTGCCACCATCACCACCACCACCACAACCGCCTCTGCCACCACCACCACCTCTATCATCAAAAGCGGAAAACAAATCAAAACAGAAGCAGGCAAAACATCAAAACGAAAATTGAAAGAAAAAACAAAATGAACATGTAACAAATAACCACCGTTCTCCGATCCGACACTGGCAAAGAGACTGGTCATTCAAAAATTGCGAACAATTTTCTTCGCCCTCTCTGTTTCGATTTTTAAAAATCGAACAAATAATCCATTTCCATAAATCAAGTTTTAACTTCCAAAAAACTGCTATTAATCTTAGGGGTGAGCAAAACCGAACCGTGAACCGAAACCGAACCGAATAATCGGTTAACCGAATATTCGATTCAATTTTTGGTTCGTAAAATATGTGAAACAAATATTCGGTTCAGTTCAAAAAGTATAAACCGATATTTTTCACGTGTAAAATTCGGTTAAAACCGAAATCGATCCGAAAACCAAACCAAAAAATCGGTTAACCGAATATTCGGTTCGTTTTTCGATTTATAAATTTTTGGTCGATTTTAAATCGAAAACCGAAATTCGGTTCGGCCACCCCTAATTAATCCAATTAACGCAGTCATGGCTGATTTAGTGTATGCAAAAACAGAGCTTTTACAAGTTGTTGGGTACTACAGAAAATGTTAGTATTTCAAATATAAACAACGCTTATAAACAACTGGTTAGAAAATACTATCCTGACGTCTCCCAGCCGAAACTTAAAGAAAAGTATACAAAGATGTTTATTAAAGTTTAAAGCTTATTAGACTTTATCTGATCCCAAAACCAGAGTTTCGTATGATAAATGTTTGGACTTTGAATATTTATCCAGTCATCAAACCTAAAGAGTAATTAAATATGATCTATATTGGAAAGACGAATAGAAGAGAAGCTCGTGACGAGGTGTATCTAATGCTAGCCAGTTAAAACGGCTGGAGAAAATGGCTGAAGAGAGATCAAAAGATGATTGAATTTAATTAATTTTAAATTTTTTTTTATTTTATTTTTATAAGAAAAATATCAAAAACAGTCCTTTATTCTTCAGTTTTTTCGAAATGGTCCGTAAAAATTAAATTTTGGTCATTTTACTGTTATTTTAACAGAAAAAATAGACAGAATGGTAATTTTGTTAAATGGAATTGAAATGTAGGGATATTTTTGTTCGTTAAAAAAAATAAAGATAAAAATGTAAATATGGGTAAAATTTAGGGAGGTTTTTGTAAATTTCCCACAAGTTAATACCATATTTATTGTTAACTAAAATATAACATTTAATTGATATTCTAAAAAAATATAACTTTTAAAAAATTTAGGTTTCTAAAATATAACCATTACTACAATTTCCCTTTTTCGGAACTTATTTTACTTACATTACCCCATACTGTATAACGTTATCATAATTATTTTTTATGTTATAGCTTTATTGTATCGCAACTTCAAAAAATGTCATTATGAAATACTTTTCAACGAAATTAAAACATTTGGAGCGACCAACATCGACATGGCACGCGTCAAATTATGACACATTAGCTCCTCCCTCCTCGTCCCAATCTTATTATTATTATTATTATTATTAAATAAGAAAAATTCTAATTAAAAAGAAAAAGGAAATTTCTTTCCCCCCAATCCTTTTCATCTTCTTCCTATGTTCATTTCGAAAAATACTTACTTAGACTAGGTCCATAATGAGATCTCAAGACCAAGCCAATCAAATTTTTTCTTTTTCCAACTTTTTTTTTTTTTTTTTCACTTGAGTGAAAGTCTACCTGCTTACACTTAAAATTTAAATTTGCTCGCTTGGTCTATTGGAATAGGTTTATGATACAATTTCCCTATTCTTCCCATATCTAGCCCCCACCTTCTCTACTTTTTGTTCTTTAGAATTATTCTAGGTTCTCTGAATCTTAAGCTAACCTCAAATTACTCTCTTCGGTCTTTAGCGGTGTTTAATTTTGTTATCTTTATAGGTCATTCCATCTTTTTTTATTTTATTTTATTTGACCGTTAGTCAATTCTAAAAATAAACAATCAATTCTAAAAATAAACAATTCATAAGAAATATTTCTAATATTCCTAAAATACCCTTATGTTGAAAGAATTTTATTGATTTTTAAGTTAAAAAAAAAAAGGTAAAACACTCCCACCTTCATACTCGCTACCTTTGACCTTGCATGTCACACCTACCAAGTAGATATGTTTCCGGTGAATCCTTGAGTACAATTCTATCGCATCACTCGTTGATCAAAGTTTCAGGATCACATTTATCATGGTTGACGACATGTTTTCTAACAGTTTTATGGAATGGCGATGAAGGTACCATCAGAATCCTCTCGTTGAGATCAACCTAATTATGGAAATCTCCTCCACATCTGCCGCTGATTGTGGTAGTTGGTGGTTGGAAAAGCCGAACATTTCTAGGCTTAAAAATACTAGGAACAGGCATGAACTAAGAGTAGATTTGGCATTGGCATGTTAAGAGAGCTTTTTTAGTATGTGAAATTTCACAAAATTTTTTGTGGCTTTAGAAATTGCGATGATCAAAAATCACTTACATCAATTTTTCATGGTCACTTTTTTTTTTTCCCTTCTAAGTCCTAACTTCTCTCTTTTTTTTTTTTTAAAAGAAGAAAATAGATTTTATCCATAAAAGATGCTCAAGAAGCAAATTCTCATCTAAATAAAGTACAACACTTATCATTATTAAAGTTATCTCATAAATTTGAGAAGTCAATTGGAAGATAGTCAAATTGAACCTTGAATTAAACTAAAAAGATATTTATATATAAAAAATTGATCAGTTACCCAGCGACCAGTCTTTTTATTTTAACTTAAAAGAAAGTAGCTTATGTGAACTTCACGCCTTGAATTATTGGACTATGTATATAGGAAAGAATTACTTATGTCATGGATCGGCTCTGATAACTTTGTTTTGACAATAAAATTGTATTTTTAATTTTTTTTTTTAATTTTTACAAAGAGAAAATTTTTTATATGTATTTTAAAACAAAATGAACTGGAAGGGTAGGGAAGCCCAACACCCAAAAGTTAAACGTCGTGAAACACCAAGAACCTATGCTTTACGGTACTCTATGCTTTGCGTGTCAAAACCTTTTAATACAAAAAACCAAAATTTTGGAACCCAAAATCCCGAGAGCCTAACAACCTTCTTATTTCTTGTGGGCCGGCTAGGGGCCTGTGCAGTTAACCGAATTGCACAGCTTCAAACATCATAAAACTTAGGTAAAAGAAAAAAAAAAAGGGCCGAGTAAAGAACATATTAGAACCATGTCCCAAATGAGCTAAATGATTAGTACAACCATTAGCTTCACGGAAAACATGTTGGATGCGAACCACCCAGCTTCGTTGTAGGACTTCTTAACTACAATTATTAATATTTCTTTTCGTATAAATGGGTTACAATCTTATAAATTCAGTTATGTTAAATTTTTTTTTTTTTTTTTTTTTTTTTTTGCATTTATTTGATGGGATATAGGTAATTTTCTTTTTTGAAGACAAACTTTGTAATATTAAAATATTTTTCAATTTTTTGATGATATTTTGATAACGAATATTATTATTCTAATGTTACCTTTTATTTGACCCAAAGCAACCCCAGTGTTTATTTTTAGTAAACAATAGAATAACAACATTAAAAGAAATGGCCATAGCGGGCATTCTTGATTCTTCATCTCTTATTAGTCACAGAGCAATTGATTCGTGGGACAGTATAAGTGGTGTTGGGGGAGGTCCAGTTTGGATTTACAATATACATTTTTGTGCTGGGAAATTAGCTGTTCATCACTCCTCACCAAAGCTTCTTTTTCTGGCTCTAGACAACAGACATTATTAAGCACCATTGCCAATAACAAGATGCCCCCTTTTTTTTTTTTTAACAGTATCACATGCTTATGCTTTTCCATTCCTAAATTACGTCTCCTTCCTGTCTTAATGTTTTCTATCTGCCCAAGGGATTCTTCTCATTTAATATCATCTCGGATGTCCCCATTAAAACCAAGATCATCACTCCTTTTCTAACCAATTAAACCTAAACCCAATAATTTGATCCAACTTAAAAAATTGGTTTAGGACACAGAATTCCTGAAATCAAACTGATCACTCACTAGGCTGGATGCCTGTCGGTGGAGCATGTGTTAGTTAAATCTCTACAAACATATGGCATCCAAATTTTTGTCTCATTATAATAGATCTGAATATGCTGAAATTAATAATATATAATAATATATGTATAAAATATTTAATATTTTTGTAATAAGAAGACACTGCCAGTGACAAAAGGAAACCAAGAATCTATTATTATTTGATAAGATAATAGAGCGTATGCGTAGCTGGGGTGCATGCATGGCCAGTGAAAGCTATGTCGTTGAAGCTTATTCTCCATAAGATTTTGGACATTTACAATCTGGCAACCGTACGTCACACTCAACCTTTGAATAATGCTAATTAAAAGTTGTGGGTCTTATTATATCCTCCATTTGTTGTCACTTTCAAACAATAGTTTTATTATGAATGTGTTTATTATTAAGACTGACATAATTATGTGTATATGAATGGGCATGTAGTCATTTCATTTAGGTAAAGGATCATTGTCATTTTTCACCTATGATTTTGAAAGCTCTCTTCCATTTTCTTGCACGCATAAATTGTTTTTGACTTATCTTGATGGAGTTCACCTAATATAATTTATGAAATTAATTAGTACTAATATAGATGCTGAATTAATGTAGCAGGAATTTTCATGACACTATTGAAAAACTATATGCTCTTCAACCATTTTTGGAATGACGACCGACAAATTAAGCAGTAGTAATAATAATAATAGTAGTTCATTGAAAAAAAAAATTGTACTACTTATTACTTAACAAGACTCGTTTCATAACGTAAAAAATGCCATTCCCACTAATAATTCCGAAGCCCTTTGGTGTGCTAATTAAAGATTCTTTTAGTGAATCGCAATTTTGAAAATGTTTTTGTTATAAACATTTTACACATAAACAATACAAGTTCATTTTTCAAGACTAGATTCATTCTATCATAAATATTCATATTCTTAAAATTGTGACCAAGTGATTTCGAAAAATGATATGAAGTTTTGTTTTAACAAAAACGAAAATTATACTCCGTAGTATTTTATATGTTAATACTTTGCTTGAAAAAAGAGGGGGAAAAAAAAAGAGTGAAGAAATGATACTGTTTATTTTTATTTCATTTGAATTGAAAAAACAGAAGAGTTGCATCTTCTTTTCCTATTTATTTTTCTCTTTATCTATCACTTTCCTGGAAATTCAAAATAAAAGTGATATTTTTCTTATTTTGAGTCTAAAAAAGAATTGTTTCAATTACAAGACAATTGATTTCTCTATTCGTTCCAAATAAAGAAAAGACTTACTTAAATCTGGTACAAATTTACACCTAACATAGTAATTATTTAATATAAAAATTTAAAATCTCCTCAACCATAGTTTAATTATGGTAAACGAAATCCTTAAAATCACATTTTCTCTTAATAACAAGCAGCAGCAACAACAACAACAACAACAAAAAAAAAGATAAGATCATCCCTCATGCCATCATCAACACCAGTAGAGGCAATTTCTTCATTGGTCACAGCCAGTCTCCTCCTTTTTCATTCTTTTTCTGATATCATATTGATTCAATTCGTTGTAAACTCAATTTTAAAAAACAAGTTAATCCAAGAAATCATGAAGAACATACAATTTTTTTCCTAGAAAATTGTTCTACAATAGAAGAAATCATGAAGGATGAAAGAGTTTAAAATTTGTTTTTTCTTTTTGTTTCCAGAAATTGCTTTGCAATAGAAGCAATAATTTTTTTTTTCTTTTGGAACATAATATGAAAAAACTATAGATTAAAATGAATATGAAACAAATAGACTAGAACACAGATTGGATGAATTAGGGAATTTTTTTCTCAAAAAAATAGATCTTCAATTAAGAAATCATGAAATGAACTGCAAAGAGTGGATGATTCATAGAAAATCGTTTTGGTTCTGCTTTTAATTGAACATTATTTCGTTTTTGTTGAGGTTTTTTATCAAACAAATCATCTTCCTTTTCATATTTGTTTATGCTTTCAATTGTACAAATGTTTTTCGTTTTTATTCAGTTGTGCTTTTGATTGAATATTTTTTTTTGTTAATTTTCTCGAGTTTAGAATAATCATTTAATAATGGAGTCCAATCTCAATCGAACGAATCCTCTATTTTCATTTCCATTCTGCTTTAGTATTTATTTTTGTTTTTCACCATATATGATTTTAGTTTTTCTTCCGTTTAGACAAATCATTCAACAATGGCACTAATTTTTTTTTTCAAGCAAAACTTTTTCCCTATAAAAGGAAGAATTTACGTTTTCCAAACAAAGAAAAAAGGGAACACAGAAAGACGCACAGAGAGAAAAATGTAGGAGAGGATAATTATTTATTTAAAATAAATAAATTCTATTTGTAACTTAATTATTTGTTGTCTGTACCTTAATCCAAATTTGGATTGTAAGAACATCTTTAATGCTAAAATAGATTCTGACTGGTTTGGCATACTTTAATAAAAGTTGTTCAAGTGATTTGGATAAAGTTACGATATAAATATTTAACTATTTAAAAAGAGTCTTTAATGCTAGACATGCTACAATTAAATTAAGTGATTATTTAAAAATAAAATTTGGATTATAGCTAAAATAGGAATTAGACTACGGGTACAACACTCAAATAAAAATAAATTTAAATAAAAAAATAAAAATGCTAAGCTACATGTCTATTTGACCCTCTAAAAATAGAGGTTGGGATGGACAATGTCTATTGTACGTCATCTTTACTTATTAAATAAAGGATTGGGTTTGGGATTTTTTTTTTTATATATATAAACTCTCACTTTACCTTATGTGACAACTAAAATTAAATAATCTAAGATAGCATTGGAGATGCCTAAGAGATTTTGCTTTTAAAAATTCCTTTATGGTGGTTAAACAATGGTTGAAGAAATTTTAATCTTTTCACATTAAATAACTAAAATATGGCTTGGTCTATACGTGGGACATAGATCAAATCTAAACAAGTCTTTTTCTCCAAACATTATGTAAGGATTTCTTAACAAAACAATTACTGAAAATCTTTAAATAAATTTTTAGAGGAGAGGCATGTACATATTATTTTTTTTATTAGAATTGCTAACCAACCATAATAAGTAGGTGCTCTCGGTGGCTTCGTTGGTTAACCTGTAATAAATGAAAGGTATTCCAACTTATTTAGGCTTAAAAATAAGCTCAATTTAAAAAGTCTATATAATTAAACATAACGTAAATAATAATTTTACTGATTGCTCCATATTCTTATTTTCATAAAAATAGTAAAAATAATTATTTAACATTTTCATGCTGTGCTGTGCTGTGCTGTGCGGTTCATCATTGAGGACTTTTGATGATGATTATAATTAATTGGTTGAACTTAATTATTATCATCACCGTCGAAGAAAGAGTGGATTATTGGACTGCTACAGATTATATTACCACTTCCACTAGGCCCAGAACGAAAATACGAAAATGGTACACGTGTTGTCCATAGAATTAAAGGACATACTGCGTTAGTGGGGCAGCATAGGCAATACAAAAATGAAATTCGATGTTGTTAATTTAAATTTATTTAAAATATTTAAAAGTTTAGTACCCATTCTAAAATTATTGAGACTTTAACTATTCATTTTTTTTTTATAATTTTTTTTAAAATATTCTAAAAAAGAAGAGAGAGAAGATGTACATACGAAGACAGATGCTGCAGTAGTTCTGCAGACGCCTGCAATATGATAGAGCATATATCAGATGGAAAATGGATTGTAGAAGGCGGATATCATTTCAGTTTTGCAAATATTAGCTACATATTTTATAAAATGCATCCATATTAACCACATTTTTTTTTTACGAGCTTTTCTCTCTCTTTTCGTCTCTTATAACAACGTCTGCACATGTCAAATAGTATAATTTATATTTTTAGAAGTAAATTAAATTACATTGTTTAGAAAAGAGAAAAAAAAATTGTAATGGTGAATAAATCAACTAATTAAGTTCGTGATTATGATTATTGATATTTTAATTTCACACATAGCCTATAAGCCAATAAGTCACTTCGTAAAAAATAAATAAATAAATAAGCCACTTTGATTTAAATTTCTGTTTATGTTTTTCGTTAATTTAATTTGTGAAGAAAATGAACACTGGTTTGTGTAAAGCAATTTTATTTTAAAAAAAGAAAAGAAAATAGGAACAGTAAAAGATTCGAAAAGATTGAAACAAAGAAGAAGAAGACAAGAGGTCAAGAAGTGGCAGAGCTTGCAAAAAAATTAGTTGGCCAAATCACAATGATAATGTGACTTTCTTCCTTTCACCACCTCCCCACTATATTACTCTCTCTCTCTCTCCATCTGTCCATAAGTTCAAGGCCAGACCCATATCCAGGTGGAGTAGCGCACTGCTCACCGGAGTAGAACCAAGAAAAACAGAGCTCCGGCGAAGGAAAATGGGCACTTTCAGTCCAACTAAACAGCATTCCTACTCTTCCATCGCCAAGAAGTTCCTTCCATGGACCTTTTATGCTATTATACTTTATGTTCTTTTTCGCTTCTATTTTTACCCTTGCCCTATTATTCACTCTAATCCTATTCTCGTTACTTCTCCTCCTTCTTCCTTCTCTCTTTCTCCTTCTACCATTCCTGCTACAACTGCTCTAGGTACTTGCCTTCAACTTATTATTATTATTTAGTTTCTTGGTTAAGAAATTTACTATCTTTTTGAAGTTTTGACAATGATTTGTGTTTTCAGCTGCAGAAGAGAAAAATGCTAAGGAAACTCCGTGTGACTTCACCAATGGCGAATGGGTTTTTGACAAAAGAGGCCCTTTGTATAATGGCACCACTTGTGGCACCATCAAGGAAGGTCAAAATTGCATCTCTCATGGCAGGCCAGATATGGGTTATCTCTACTGGAGATGGAAACCAAATCAATGCAAGCTTCCAAGGTTTGATCCCAACATATTTCTCCAACTTCTTAAAAATAAGCATTTAGCTTTTGTCGGTGACTCCATGGCTAGGAATCAATTGGAGTCTCTTCTTTGCATGCTAGCTACTGCCTCTTCTCCTAAGCTTGTTTATAGAGATGGTGAAGATAACAAGTTTCGCAGATGGCATTTTGATTCTCACAATATTACTATATCCGTTTATTGGTCACCATTTCTAGTTAAAGGTGTGGAAAAATCGAATTCCGGTCCAAATCATAATAAATTGTATTTGGACAAAGTTGATGAGAGATGGGCAAGAGATTTGAATGGAATTGATTTTATTGTGTTATCAATTGGGCATTGGTTTCTTCATCCAGCAGTGTATTATGAGAGTAATTCTGTACTGGGTTGCCATTACTGTCCAGGTCTTAATCACACTGAAATTGGGTTTTATGATGTCTTGAAGAAAGCTTTAAAAACCACCCTGAAGACTTTAATTGAGATGAGAGGGACTAACAATAATGGAAATGGGTTTAATGTAATTGTTACTACCTTTTCACCTTCACATTTTGAAGGTGATTGGGATAAGTTTGGTGCTTGTCCGAAAACCCAGCCTTATAAAGAGGGAGAGAAATCAGTTGAAGGAATGGATGCAGATATGAGAAAAATTGAGATTGAAGAAGTTGAAATTGCAAAGTTGAATGCTTTGCAATATGATAAGCTGAAAATTGAGGCATTAGATGTAACCAAATTGTCGCTATTGAGGCCAGATGGTCATCCAGGTCCTTATATGTATCCATTTCCATTTGCGAATGGCGTAGCGGAGCGAGTGCAAAACGATTGTGTTCATTGGTGTTTGCCAGGGTCTATAGATACCTGGAATGAGATATTGATGGAGATTATTAAGAGATGGGAATATCAATCCGTAAGAGAAGAATGAGTGATGACAATTTGTTAATATACAGAGAGGATTTGTATTGTCTTTGTGCTTATTGTATGATCCATATGGTTGGTGTTTATGAAAGACAAAACCAGAAAAAGACAGCTAGAGAAGAGAAGAGAGATTAAATGGTGCCAAGGATGATAATGTTTTTGGTTTTTGCTGAAATTTTTGGGTCATCACCATCACCAATATGAAGTAAAACGTGTACAAATCATATTTAATGAAATATTGGCCACATTCCGATCAATTTGGTACCTTCCATATTGTCTGAATAGGAATTTGTTTTGTTGTGTGTGTAAATTTTGCTTTTGCCTAAATCTTAAGCACCCGGTTTTAGGAAATTACCCATGACAAAGTCTTCTTTTTGTTGGAGATTCTTCTCCTTTTATCAATTTTAAGTTTTTCCATCAGACAATTTTTGGTGAATAAAATTTATTTGGGTGAATTGAATTTTATCAAACAAAAAAAAGCAGAAAGCCATTGAAACAAGTTTTGTTGTTTAATTTGAACTTCAACTAGGTCTCATGAAAAGCCTTGATCTTTTGGCTCAGAAGCACCAAAGTTAGAACAGAGCATGGTATAGAAAATGAAACAGGAAAAGTCAAAACATAGACCTAATCTCTTTATAAGGTTTTTAGCGGGGTCCATTTCTTAGGTGAAAATTGAAAAGACCTAGCAAGCACAAGGGATCCAATGCAACTTTTGTTGATGCTTGTTGATAAAGAGTGTATAATAGGAGTAGCTATTGGTGATTGAGTTACTGGCAACCATGCTCCATTATAAGGTCTTTTGGCATCCAATGGGTCCATCTCTCTAATATTGGAACCCAACATTACGATTTAGCAACCTCAAGTAAAATATCGAGATTTTAAACCCTTCTATTATCAAATATTTATACACGAGAACCCTCTATACGTGAGATAACAGAGCTTGTGTCTCAGACAGTCGGAGGGTGCGTGAAACCTTCCCTTACCAACTTAAACATGCAAAACTACACTGTTTTGCCCCTTAATCTTATTTAACCTTTAACTCTTTTCTCTTAGGAATTGTATCGAACCTGTGGAATGCAGAATGAGAATGGCTGACTAGTGGAGAAGAACAAAACATATTTATTATGAAAATGAAACAGAAACCTCAGAGAACAATAATTCCACATGAGAATGATATTAAATCAAACTTTGTGATTCTATCTGGTGAAGGAGGAGCCTGCAAGAAATTGTTCCTCATCAAGAAACTGGTGTATATGAAAATTGTTCCTAATTGGATTAGACTTCACTAAAGGACCACCAGTAAAGCTTTCACCGTTCCATGATCCTGCTCTGAATAGTATATTACTTCCTTTTCTCATAAAAAGCTACGGGTACCCATTAAGATCGATCTGTAATGAAAATGGGCCTTGAGAGGGTCTTCTGTGCTTTTCCAAGATGATAGAAACCACCTAAGCCCAGTTACTAGGTTGCCTCCAAATTTCATTCCTGGCAACTGTGTGTCTACAGGATAATCAAAACTCTACCACAAAATGTTGCCACTATGATATGCATACTAATTATATACTATTGATATACGACTTAAGAATTGGGTTGGGTTGATAATGTCTATAGTGGTGCAGGTTTTTGGTAAGATGGAGAAGAGAAATGATGAGTAAAACAGAGCCCCTGCAAAGCCTAACATGCTTATTGTCAGAAAAGGAATAGAGGTAAACAAGAAGAAAAGGAAATATTGGAAGCAGAAGAGACAAAGTTAATAGATGATTATATGGACACCTCGACTGACTGATGGTTGTTAGTGACAAATCTACTACTATGAGAGGATCTCCAATGCAACATGAAATTGGTATTGTACACATGACACATAAGCAAATATAAGATTTTTTTTAAAAAAAGCTCTCCAACTAATGTCCATTTAGAATGTCAAGCTTATGTGGAATTGACATTGTTAAGGTCACTTTTTACTTCTAGAAAACCTTCTTGACAATGTTTATATTTAATGTTGTATAGTGATTGGTCAAAAATTAAATTTTAATTCTAAGAAAGAAGAAAAAAATAAAATAGAAAGTGTTGCATTGGAGATGAAAATTTTAAAATGAGTGTGTGTTCATAGACATTTGTGTACATTTCTTCTCACACTTTCTATTATGTATGACACATAAGCTAATAGAAAGTGTTGCATTGGAGATACTCTGATATTTCCAAATAAACTTATTGACACGTTTAACAAACACTTGGCGGGTCACTAACAATTCTGAACTCATTCACCCAAAATTCTAGAACTGAATTATTGAAAAATTATTAGAAAATAACAAAGCAAATCTCAAGACTTGATTACTCTAACATTCCCTTCCATAATTCAAGAAAATTCTCTATACCTATCATGGACTGAAATTTGTTTTTTGTAAATGCATCTGTCGGTTGATCATTTGTGCTCATATGTTGCAGCTCTACGACTTCTTTTCAACAAGTTCATGAATAAAATAGTGCTTTGTTCTTCCCTGCTGAGAACAGAAAAATCCAAGTTACTAAATTTGGTTAGCTGAAACTATAGTTTCTCCATTTTTTGGGTCAATGGGTTGTGTTGACAGTGTCTGATATAGCAATGTATAGTTGAGATGGAGAAGATAATAAAGGAAGGAAAATGATTGAAAAGAATAACACATCTTTGCACAAATTGGAAATTTGAACAAGTGGACCTGCGCAATTGAAGGGTTTACTTTTCTTTTTAATTAATTGGAAGAGAAAATAGGTTTTGTTTAGTTTCTAGTCATCCATCCTCTCATAAGAAACATTCATGGACTGACCATACGTTAAGGTACACGGAGTGGAATGCGAAAATTTCAAAATTCTTGTTGAGTGGAAGTTGAAATAAATAAGTGTTAGGAAGAATTTGGATAAAGCTTTTGAGGTTTTTGAAAGAATGGTTAAGAAGGGTTGCATATTCAGGCGTTTGAATATCTGCCCACATGTTCGATAAAATGCCTAAGAGAGAATAGTATAAAGCTTAAGGAATGTTATGGAGCAAAAAGGTGTCCTTTTGTATGTTGATATTAGGCAAAGAAATGTTTCACGCGCCCTCCGTTCGTTGCAAGCCACATCCCATTATCTAGTGGACGGAAGGGTGCTCGAGTATAAATATTTGATAGTAGATGGGTTTAAAATTACAATATTTTATGTGTGTGTGCTAAATTGTAATATCGATGTAGTACATGGTGCTAAATATGTTATTGGCCTTTTACTATTATGTGTTTGTTTGAGGAGGTATAGATGTTCAAGATTATTATCGACCAGGACGGTGGGTTTTGGTGATGGTGGAAACTGGAATGGGAAGAGAGAAAAAAATTCAAATGTTCCCTTTTTATGTAAATAAATAAATAAATAAAATGCACTCTTTTTAAAATTTTTATTCATGTTAATAGTAAAAAAGTATTAATGCATATCAAATTTAAATTGTTGGTGTTAGTCTATGTTGGGGCAACAAATTTTAAAGTAGTTTTTACCATTTTAAAGTCGAAATGCTAAAAATTTTTTTTTTATTATTCGGTAAAATAGCTTTTAAGATAATTTTTAGTTGTTTAAATAGCCTTTTATCAAAGGTTAATTCACGTAATTTTTAACTTTTTAGTATTTTGCAAACAACAAATACAAACAGTTAACAACTATGCAAACAACTAAACGTTGTTTAAACAGCTAATTTTAGCAATTATAGTGTTGCAATTGCAAATAAATTTCAAATTAAATTATAACTACTTAAATTTTAAAATAAACTGAAATTAGGACAAAAAAATACAAATTATTTTTTAAGTATCACGATATTAAGTTCAAGTTTAGGAGTTTTTTATTTTAAGTTCAAGTTTACCACTATTTATAAGGAAAATCTCTTTTTGGTTATTAAGGTTTTAGTAAAACTGTCCTTAGGTTCTCCTGTTTTTAAAATTACTACCTCCGTCTTTTTGAATTCTTTACATTTTAAACAGCATACTTAGGTTGAAGTCTGGTGTTGATAGTTTGATATGTTGGGTTTGGTAGATTAAAGTAAGTTTATGTTAGTTATAAAGTATGATTGTTGTAGTTTAATAATATATAAATAATATTTTAATCTAACTAATCCAACCCATCAAACTATTAACACCAAACTTGAATCTACTCAACCCTAAAAAATGTAAAGAAAACAAAAAAACTGAGGTAATATATTTTTAGGTTCTTAAATTTGTACAGTTAGTTTATCAAGTCTTTTCGTTTAGCTTTTATTTTCCATTAATAAGAGTAAAAACATTGGAAAAATTTTCTTTCAAGTTTTTAAGATTTTAATAAACTGCTCTTAGGTCATTCTATTTTCAAAATTAGATTTTTTGGTTCATCATATTCATTAAGGGTGGGCAAAATCAGTAACCGATTTTCGGTTCAAAACCGCATATAAATTTTATAAACCAAAAACCGAACGGAATAATCGGTTAACCGAATTTTCGGTTCAGTTTTGGTTCGGATTCAGTTAAAACTGAATTTTACATGTAAAATGAAAATCAGTTCATATCATATCACGAACCAAAAATCGAATCGAAAATTCGGTTTATAAATTTTAGGAACAAAAAACAGAACTAAAAATTCGGTTAACCGATTATTCGATTCGGTTTGGTTCGATTTCGATTTGTGATTCGGTTTTACCCACCCTTAATATTCGTTATACTACTATGTCCTCAATCGAGCCTCTACCACAAATTCAACCAAAGTCCCACCGCTTTCAACAAACCACAACCTCTTCATCTTTTCTACCTGTTGAACCACTTTCTCTTTCTTCTACAATTATTACCATAACTAGAAAAACGAAATCAAAATGGCCAAATAAAATTGCACTAAAATTAAATCTAAGTTTGGTGATTAAAACAAAATCAAAAGCACAAAACTTTTGATTTTGTTTAGGTGCTTTTTTTAAAAGTTCAAGTGTACCACTATTCATAAGGAAAAATCTCTTTTTTGTCATTATTTCTGGGTTTGTCTCAAATAGGGGTGTGCAAAACCCAAACCGACCCAATCAACCTGACCCGACCGAACCGAACCAATGTGTTCAGTTCGGTTTAGGCGGGTTGATCGGTTCGGTTCAGTTTTATATTTTAAGAAAAATCAGAATTTGGTTCGGGTTGAATAGAAAAAACCAATAATTTTCTTTGTATTTTTGCTAAAAGTTTCGGGGCCCGACCGAACCAAATTGAACCGACGAATTTGGTTCGGTTTAGTCAGGTTGATCGATTTGGTTCGGGTTTTAATATAAAATTTTTTTGATTTTCGAGTTGTTCGGGTTGAACCGAACCCGACCGATGCACAGCTCTAGTCTCAAATCCTCCTTTTAATCAATCGGTTTTTTCTAATTTATTATTTTGAGTACTAATTTGACCTTAATTTCAATGGGAATGGCGATTGAGTTGTTCTGGTAATGGTGGCCGGAAAAGAAGAAGAAAACCAGCTGGAACAAGGTTGAAGTATACAAAATAACAAAACAGTCTTTTAATTCTTGAGCTTTTTAAAAGGGTTGGTAAACTTATATTTTGATCTTTTTACTATTATTTTAATAAAAAAATTAATAATAGAGTATTTTTATCAAATAGAATTAAAATATAAGATATAAGGACATTTTTATCTACTTAAAAAAAATGTTGGTAAAAAAAATGTTGGGAAAATGTAGAATATGTTATAAATTTCCCCCAAAAAAAAAAAAAAAAAAAATCCCACCTGTGAAAGCTATAGAGAACCACCAATCTGGACCAGATTATCTGGTATCGGTACAGTTTTATCGTTAGTAATTAGTTATTGCAAATTAAAAAAAAAAATTAGTTATTGCAAATATTATCATACGATACGTCGTCCATCTCGTTTAAAAGAAACGTCTGCCATTGAATTTCCGCACGTCGGTTAATAACAGAACCAATGAACAGTAGACGCCCTTTCCATGGCTGCAACATTTTCTCTCTCCCTTTCTCTCTCCTTGGATCCACAACCCCACCAGAGACTATCCTTCATTTCCTCTTCTCCAAATCATAGACGCCAAATCTTCCCTTCTCACAAATCTTTCCGTTTCAATTTCAAATCCTCCTCTTCATCCTCCTCCTCTTCCCCCTCCCCAACCTCTTCTTCTCCAACGGTAGCAGAAACGACCAGTGCTGCCTCTACTTATTCAAATCTAGAGGATTCTTTTAAAACAGGCAAGTTTTTCAGCAATGAAGAGCTCAACATTCTTGAAACCCTTCAAAAGTTTAGATATTTTCAGGAATTGGAAAGTGGATTTATATGGGTTCGGGTAATGAGGCAAGACGAGATGGATATGACTGTAAAATTGCTGGCTGAATCATTTGCCGAGTCTTTGTTCGTACCTGATGGGTATGTTTCTTTGTTGGGCTTTTTAGTGAAGCAGTATTTGATTGAGAGGAGAGCCGTGATGCCACATGCTGTAACGCTTGTTGGATTTTATAGACGGAAAGGGGAGGGCAATGGAGGAGAGGAAGAGGAAGTGGAGGATGAGTTTGCTGGGACTGTGGAGGTTTGTTTTAACAAGAGAGGTGCTAATTCTTCTCTTCCAACACCAACTCCTCCGAAGAATTCTCCTTATATTTGCAATATGACTGTTAAGGAATCTCTTCGTAGGTATGTCTAATGTGTTGTTGTTTCACTTTCTCCTTTTGATACCCAAAGCTGAATTGGTATTTTCTCCTTGAAATTGAATCTCTGAATGATAACATGAAACTAAAATATGAACATAGTCAACTGAGGATGTTAACAATGGAATTTTAGATTAATTGAGGATGTTAACAATGGAATTTCATATTGTTAGGATTTAGGAGGATAGTTTAAGAATACTAATTTGAGATCAAACTTATGCTAGCACTTCAGGGAGAGTAGGGTATCAACTTTATTTGCTGCTGTTCTTTAGTCCTATACATGCCTGCCCTTGCAAATTTTGGATTCAGAAGTCAGAACTAGAAGAGCTTAGCTAACCAAACAAATACTGGATATTATCGACTATTATAATATTTTTAATGAAGAATATAAAGCAAGGTCAAGAGAAACACGAAATGAGCTTTACATGCCTGAATGAGAATTATTAGCATCAAGTGGAAGTTCTATGGACTTATGGCTTTAGCGTTGATCAATGACCTATTTAAAATTGCTATCCAGCTTTATCCTTTCTGTAATATGTATTGAACTGGACTGGTTTTCTAACTTAAATGCGGAACTTCCAGGAGGGGCATTGGTTGGAATCTTCTCAAGGCAAGTGAGGAACTAATTTCTCAAATGAGTGGTATAAGAGAGGTGTACTTGCATTGTAGGATGATCGATTTGGCTCCTTTCAACATGTATACGAAAGCAGGCTACAGCATTGTTAAGACAGATAGTATATTGGTCCTGTTGATGCTGCAGAGACGGAAACATTTGATGTGCAAAAAACTTCCAGTCTTGCAGAATCCTTCAGAATTTGATTTTTCTGATTCTGAAATGGAAGTTTCTTCACAATTGGATAGACAGATGCCATGATGGGTTTCTAAGGTGTGTAAAAGCGCAGTCACAGTTCTCTTATTCCTATCTATGCGCCTAAGCCTGAACCTTATTGATTAAAATTGGGTATTCAACTGTTTGATTCTGCTCACCCTTATTTCTCATTGACCTCTTTGTAGTCTCTTTTTGCTTTTTAATGTTCTCCTGTTTGTTTCATGCTCGTTACTACATTCAAATTTTCCCTGTTCTACATTTTGTTTTTATCCAGATTGAGGATTGAGGTCCTGTCTCATCAGAAGAATATTCAAACCAGCTTTTGGTTACTCATTCAATACGATATGTATTGGTCATGAAGTTGATTGGATCATGCAATATTCCATCGTTTTAATTTGTCATTATTCTGATAGAAACCTGTTGTGTGGCATCAGGTATATACCTTCATTTCTTCATTGCAACTTACACTAAAACTTCATGGAAAATATGTATGTATATTATGTATATTTGAGTGTGCTTGTAGGAAAATGACAAGGAAAACAAGGAAACAAAAAGAATATATGATCTTCATAGTTAGCTGGTGACAAAAACTCATTGAGACTGGATTCTTTATTTCATAGCCTTTTTTTTTCTTTTTTTCCTTCCTCACAAAGGCCATATTATTCGTCTGTAAGCGTGCTTCTGTTATACATAAGGAGCCTTCAGTTGTTCAAAATGTAATGGGGAAAAATCTTGATGCTAGATTGAGCCAAACATACAAATGAATTTTTCTTGACAGCGGCTATCTTAATCCCTACTTCTATAGATCAAGTTCTTTGCAAGAAATTATAAATTTTCTTTTATTTAGTCATGTTAAATATCTAACTTTCTTTGTCTATAGTTCTGTACTATGTTTCTTTTCTGTATGGTCAAACTCATAGGTTGCCTATCTTTCAAGACCCACTAACCAAATGAAAGAAAATAAAGATTTCTTTTATTGCTGATGTGAAGCCAGCTTTTTATCTGCTGATAGTTCTACTAGATCATTTTGAATGAATGTAATGACATGCTCAAGGCTTTTGAATTTGTATGAAGTATGACTTGGAGTTCTTTTACACATTCGGTCATGGAGGGCCTCTCACTGCTTTCAATACGGACACAGCGCGATGCCAGGTTTGCAAACATGACAATGGATTCCATAGTGTATGAAGTTCTACTCAACTCGGGATCTATAACCTTGCGTAACTTCTTCCTGTCATTCAGTATATGCCTAACCTAGAAAAAGGAAAAAAAGAAAGGATTAGTTGGTCAAAGTTTCACTCAGTTTTGCGTAGTGTTCTTGAAAGCCAAATAAGAAGAAAGCCCTGCCAACCTGTAGAACAAGGTTCTGATCATTTGGTCCTTGGCTTAAGTCCACAGCTCTGCGTCCTGTCAAAAGCTCAAGAAGAACTACACCAAACGCATAAACATCACTTTGTAAAGTGAGTTTCCCTGTCTGCCATGAAGGAAGTTGAACTCATGTTACACCTCCCTTTTCTTTTTCACATTGGTTTAATTTAATATTAATATAGGATTTGAAAAGGTCGCTTGGAAATAATCAAGTCTTTTATTAAATTGGGTGTAGGTGATAGTGGGTGGAACATGACGTTGTGTTATGGTTGGTTCAGTTCAGTTGCTCACCAAACATTTTGAGATTAGAAACTGAGAAACTGGGATGATTAACATACCGAAGTGTATTCTGGATCAAAATAGCCAAATGTGCCGAGAACACTTGCTGTTACACACGTCTCCTGGCCCTCTGGCATCAACTTAGCAAGTCCAAAATCTGATATCTACATAAGATAAAAACATGAATCAGGCTGTTAATCTTTTGAGGGGTTTGATGTATTTTGGATGAAAGATCAGTGGAGAAAGCAAAAGGGTTTGAAGTTATTTACCTTGGCATCGAAATTAGCATTTAGGAGGACATTAGTGGATTTAAAATCTCTGTGAACGATTGGAATCCCAACAGCAGAACTTGAGTGGAGATAAGCTAGTCCCCTTGCTGCTCCAAGTGCCACTTTCAGCCTTGAGGGCCAATCCATTTTTGGTTCCCCAATTCCTAGGACAAGAGCAAAGTGTTGAGAGTACTGTATTAAAGTTTGACTCAAAGAGGATAGGATTTTCAGTTATATCAACCGTTTAAGTGATCTTGCAGATTCCCTTTTTGCAGATATTCATACACTAGAAACCTGTGTTTCCCATCAGCACAATATCCTATTAACGAAACCAGATTTGGGTGGTTGAGTCTGCTCAAGATATCAACTTCTACTCGAAACTCGCGTTCTCCTTCAGCTTCTTTAAACGGTGGCAGCTCCATTTTCTTGATTGCTACAACCTTCATATTTAACAAGAGAACCATTTTTTTTTTTTTTTGTGTTTTCTTTTTATAGTCAGGGATTTAATTGTTGTTTGGAATCATTGTTCTGCATATAAATTGCATTCAATCCATACAAGTACGTAGTACATACCTCTCCTGACCGCAGAGTGCCCCTGTAAACTTTGCCGAATCCTCCTTTTCCAAGAAAGTTTTGATCGCTAAAAGAGCAAGTTGCCTCTTCCATTTCTCTGAGCGTGAAAACTGAAGATCCATGGTGCCTTTTGGCGGACTGGGAAGTTTCATCCTCAAGTTTCCAGAACTCAACTGGTTTATAAATCCCTGGAAAGATGGTAGGTACATAATTCAGATTATGAAACTATTTATTGTAAAATGAGTTAATAACACCTGATGTGAGAAGCTTTATTTTTATGCTGTTAAATTTGAAAAAGAAATAGAGAAGAGCATACAGGGATCTGAGTGATCTTGTGACTTGCTTCTGCGGCGCTTGTTCCAGGCAGAGACCAATCCAAAAGGCATAATGACTGTTGCTTGAATGGATGCAACCTCTGTTTTCAGAATATAAAATGAACTGTATTATATTCAACAGGCAAGTGGGCGGATAGGGAGTGTTTCATTTCATTACAACCCTAGGAAGTAAGGAGATGAACCGTGATGCAATCTCCAGAGATTTTGATATGTTAAAAATGGAAATGGTTATTAGTAGTGTACTAAAAGAGAGCAGATGGATATTAGGAAAATAATCTGATGAGTACGCATTGAGCAAGGTAAAGTAGATTGGGAGAATACTAAAAACCAACAACCTGAAATTTGAAGAGAAGAGAGACGAGAGATGTACTTGAAGACAAAGGAAAAGGTAGGTATGCAGTATTGTTTGCTTGCTTACCTTTGGGAGGTTGAGATATGGTGGAAAGGTGGTGGGGCTTTTGTTTTGTTTGAAAATGAAATATAAGCTTTTGATTTCTCTGTGGCCGTTGAGTGGCTCTTTTCATTCATTTCTGGAATTTTTATTTATAATATTCATATCACTCCCACTTTTACCCTTCCTGTTCATTATTGTCATCTGAAAAAGACCAAGGAATTAGATGTCAACAATGAAATTGATTATCATTAACATGGGAGCTTAATAAAAGAGATCTATATCTTATTAAAATAGAAACTTCCTTGTGTTGTTTTAGGTCATTTTGTGGTAATGTCTGTCTCCGATCAAATCGCCCTTTTTTTTATTCCAACATTTGGTTTTTGGTTACTAAATTAGGGCGTTCATTAATCTGAATTCGAGGTAGATGGGACCACTAAAGGCGGTAAAATTCTTCCTACTGACTTTTAACAGAACTGCAGTCTCAAGGCTCGAACTCAAAACGTTTGATTAAGTTAGAATAATCCCAAATCGGTTGATCTACGCACTCGGTCGGCGATCAAATCTCCTTTTGAGAAATGCATAATTTTCACCTTTTTATGAGTATGTTTCATTGTATTACGGCATACGGTACGATGCTAACCAAACATTTGCGATGGATTGTAAAATAGAAAAGCAGAAAATAATCACCCACCTAAATGAAAATGTATTTTTTTTGTTGAGCTTTCTCTGTTCTATGATGCAGGTTGAAATCTTATTGCACCCTGCTTCTTTTGGGGATATCATTTTGGGATCAAATACACTGATTTCAGAGTCCGAAAAAAAAAAAGAAAAGAATAATACGCATTAGCTAGCTTTATAATTAGAATTGCGAAGTAGTAGTAAACAATATTTTTCGATGTCTTATAAAAAATAAACGGTACATACTTAAAAATTAACAACGTAACACTTTTTATATTTTTCAAAAATTAACAACCGCAATACTTTATATATATAAACGTAACACTTTTTATATATTTCAAAAAAAAAAAAATATATATATATATATATATTAGGGGTGTCAAAAGCTAACACGATCTGCTAATTCGACACGAACCCGACATGTTAATAATGGGTTAGGGTTGAGATTTTCGACCTGTTTAATTAAATGGGTCGACACGAACCTGACCTGAAAATAAATGGGTTAGGTTCAGGTTGCAAAACTCAACCCGCAGGTCGACCTGTGTTTACTGTTCATAATAATAATAATAATAATTATTATTATTATTATGTCTTGCATATATATAAAATTAGTTTTGTTAAAAAAAGTATATATAAAATTAGACTTTAATATTGAAGTCAGGTTACATGGGTTAAATGGGTTATGGTCAACATGTTAAATGAGTTTTAGATTGACCCGTTTAACACGTTTATCTTTAAAAAAAAAAGCTTAAATAGATCAGGTCAATCTGTTTGACCTGTTTATTAAACATATCAGGTTAGGGTTGAGCTTTCTGACCTGTTTATCTAAACAGATCAGATTAGAGTTGTTTGATACGAATATGAATCCGACACGACATGACCTGTTTGACACCCCTATATATATTGTAATTTAGTTAGTTTTTTTAAAATTTTATCATTTACTTCTTATATCGAAAATTGCTATTTGTTTTTTTTTTCCCATACATTAATATACAAAATGTTGTATGCCAACTATGCCCAAATGTTTATTTTTTTAAATAATGAAATTGAAAAATGTCATTATTGTGAGACATAATTTTTGAAACTAAAGTTTTTTTTTTTAATAAATGTGACTTTTTAAAATTTTAATATAAGTAAATATCAATAATTTTAAAATATTAACTAAATATCATATTTACTAATATAATATAAAGAAATATATGTATTTTCCAAACATACACAATTTTCATTGTCACAGTTTTAATAAATATATATATAAAAAAATACACATATTTATAAGTAACTAAAAAATGACATTTAAAAAAAAAAAATTAAAATATTAACTAAACATAATTTTTGAAAATTGACATTTATTATAATTTCACTGGCCAATAAAGCTCTACTTTTTATAGATTAGCCCCATGAACCAATTGAACAAAGCCAATAGACACATAACCTAACTGAGCCTTAATGAGCTAAAGGGTAAAACGTATAACATTTTTACTCTTGTTTTGAACTTTGTGACATTTACATTCTAAAATGAATTTTTCTATGATAATTTCACTCTATATTTAAGTCTTAAGCTAAATAACAAAAAAAAAAAAAAATTATAATTGGTTTTTCCCTGTCCCTGGTTAACTACACACATGCTTGCAAAAAGGTTATTCTATTGTGGCACTGCAAGCCAGGGACGGAGCTACGTTTGGGCCATGAGTGTAAGATCCCACATCGGTTATGAATTGAAATTGGATATGATATATAAGTTAGACCAACTACTTACTTAGTCAACTTGAATTAACCATTTTAGGCCAGTAGATTTGGGCCTAAGTAGTTGACTAAGGCAGTTAGGTGAATCTTTTATAGGCTTGTGCGGTCAGACAATGGTTTAGCTGCAAGTCAGTCACGACTTATGGGTTGAGTCGTGACAAAAGTGGTATAAGAGCCAGTCACCAGCCGAAAGTATCGCCTGGTGAGATTTGTGTTTGTGTGTCACAACGAGGACGGGGGAAGTTTATAAGATCCCACATCGGTTATGGATTGAAATTGAATATGATATATAGGTTAGACCAACTACCTACTTAGTCAACTTGGGTTAACGATTTTAGGCCAGTGAATTTGAGTCTAAGTAGTTGACTAAGGCAGTTAGGTGGATTTTTTGTAGGCTTATGCGATTAGACTCTGGTCTAGCTGCAAGCTAGTCACGGCTCCCTGGTTGAGTCGTGGCATTGGCCCCCATGATTTTCTAGAAAAAAATGAAGAAGAAGAAGAAGCTACTGGTTGCCGAAAACAGAGGAGGGCCGACGCACTGTATTTAGGTCAGGAAAATGAAGAAGGAGGAAAGAAAGAAGGAAGGAAATAAGGAATTAAAACAGTGCACTTCATTTATTTATTTTTTGGAAAAAACTAATCAAAACAACATTGTTTCAATTTTATTTTATTTTTCTTGTTGAAATCAAAACTCAATTCAGTTGTTTCTCTCTCCTCCATTCTCTATTTTTGCTTGAAAGGGACGACAGAAAGAAGAAGAGGAATGCCTGTTAGTGTAAGCCCTAGCCCCGGCTCTTTGTAAAATGGATTATGATTTATTTATGAGAATAAATTCGTCATTTTATATTTTCTGTGCAATTTGTTTGATGAATTTTCTTGAATAGTAGTTTTGTTTTAGTTATCAGATATGTGATCTGGATAGTAAAACCTAAAACATTAAAAGAACACTATTCTAAATATCCCTAGTCGATTATTATTATGGAATGATAATAAACTAAGACTAGTATGTACTCTATAAGATGATATTGTTTTACAGGTCATAGAATATGGGATATCAATTAGAGATACATAATACATGTTGGTGAATAGTGTATTGGATCGGTCCACTAAATGAGAATACTACATGTAGAAATAGGTCATAAGTATTTCTCACACAATTCTTATACTAGAAACCCTAGACCTGAAGTTGCTATGTGTTCTTAGATAGTTTTTCGTATATTTTGACGTATTCCTAACGTGCCCGTAAGTGGGTTACAAATATGGGTACGCTCAGGTATATCAGGAACTGTGCTAAGAAACATAAGCAAGGTGAAGGGATTACCGCTCTCTCTATGAGTGAGAAGATATCACTAGCCATTTGATTAGTGAAACGGAGTAGTGTTTGCGCAAACCCAGATAGGATGATAAATATTATACATCTATCTGATTAATCCGGATCATTGGAGAATCAATAAAATAAATTAGCAATAATAAGGATGACCAAGGACATGCCTTATGCTAATCATTGATATCTATTGGCAAATGGTTGTATAAGATTGTTATAGGTTTTGTCAATTCGACTGTTTGACACTCGATTTCATTTTGGGTAGTTATAATATCTTGCTAGAGACCAATTATAACTTATGAACTTAAATATAATTTTAGTTCATTGCCAACATTGAACGGGCCTTCAGGATCACACACGTAAAAAGGATTCGGGTTGGACCTGGAAACTTATTTAATTAGACCCAATTGATTAATTAATTGAATGGTTCAATTAATTAAATCAAATCCTATTTGGAATAGTTTTGGGTCAGGCCTGCTATTGGGTTTTGAATCTAATTAATCGGTATGGATTAATGAATAATATGAATTGATTTAAGAAATCAAAAACCAATTGGATAGGCGTATGAGATAAGCTTATATTCGGTATTTCTATTTGAATAGCAACCAAATATTAGTTTTAATCCCATCTATATTGCATTTTGTTATTTTAATATAGATTAATGAAACAAAACGTGATTCCCTATGCTACTATTCTAATTATTTTGTATTTTATTATTTTAATATAAATTAATAAATCAAAACATAATTATGAATGCCTGAAGCGGGTCAAATTACATACCCTAGTCTTTAGGACTTAGCATAGAGCAAGAAGGGTGTCGAACACTAGGAATTGTGTAAACCTTATATTAACCAGATAGATACTAAGATGGATAGACAAAACCAAAGTTGTAATAATGATTAAATGAATAAAGAAAGCCTAATTACTAATTAGTTTCTGAAATATAAGGACAAGTTATAATAATGTAAAGGGAAATTTACAAAAACCTCCCTAGGTTTTACATAAATTACATTTTCCTCCCTGTATTTTTTTCGTTTGACAAAAACCTCCCTCAGTTTTAATTCTGTTAACATTTTCCTCCTTTTTGTCTATTTTTTCTGTTAAAAT
>CATIWJ010312335.1:0-15389 GCA_949640765.1 Croton laevigatus
TTGACCTTAGCGTTAAGTATTGGGATTCTAGGAAGTTTCCTCGAAATTACATTTTTGCTATATATACCTTAAATACCACGGAAATACATTGTATACCATAGTGGTGGTGATCCACTAAATAAGATTGGTATTCAGGTTAACGGACAGACGTACAATAAATAAATGGATTATTTTGGTAAAGGGTCTTTGTTGATTTATATAAATGGAAATGGTCTTCATTTATTTATTTATATAGTGGAATGGGCTACTATTCTTATTCTTTATATCACATGATGTTTGCCCACCTTTCTTTTGCCATTAGGCATGGCATCTGCTGGGTTGGTGTCTTTTATTGAAATATCAACAAATTTATTATGTATGCATTTGCGACGTGTTGTGCCTTGTGGATTCAATTATTTGTATTTTGTATTCTTTTTAGTAATACTAATATTTTTAATAGGTGATTTGAGTCTACGTGTATGCATTAGATTATATCTGCATTTTTTTGAAAAAAATATGTTCGGTACAGATTATTATTTTTAGTTTTAATAAATTTGGTTATATTCATGGGAAAACATGGAGGAGTCAAGACAATGAGATTAATTTATTGAATTAATGAACACTGAAAATTGTTGTTGGAGGTGGGCCGTCCGTCCGTCCGTGTGAGGAGAGAGGGTTATCAAATAATTAAAGGGTATATCGTCATTGTTTATGTCAGGAAGAGATGGGAAAGGATTGAAAGGTCATGGGGCAACATTGCTATAGAAGCTTTGTAGCAAAAATATATTAGGTCAATTTATTTGAAAAATTGCACTAGGATTTTTTTAATACAGTTTGAAGTTCTCATTTTATGTCAGCACAAAAGGAAAAAAAATATTTTGTGGCTACCGGTTACCAATGCATGCCAGACCCATTGAGTTTCATTGAGAATTTTTTTAAGGGATAAATGCACTTCGTATATTTTTACGTATGTAATGCTTACGTCCTTATATTTTATAATCTCTAACTTATGGTCCATTAAACACTTAAAACCTCTTGTCTAAATTTGAGTTTAAGTAGAAAATTATGCATATCAATATTTTGTAGTAGAATGTAATTTGTGATATATTATGCTTATACTCAAAATAAAAAAGTAAATATTTGAGTTCAAGAAAATATTTTTTTTTCTATATAAAATGAATTAAAAAAAAAGTTAAGAATAAGAATTAATTTGAATTTTAATAGGAAATTATGAATAAGAATTAAAGTAGTATTTCGTGATAAAATATAATTTGAGTTTATTATTTTTTTCTTTTATCATATTTCAATTATAAGTAGGATTTTAATTATGTAATTTATGAATTATGTAATTAAAAATAGTATTCCTTAATAGAATAGAATTCTGAATATGAATTAAAATAGTATTTCCTTATAATAAGACTATGAATATAAATTAAAATTGGTTTTCTTAATAGTTTTTTATTTAAATTCAAGGCCTTGAGGAAAATTCAGACAGAGAGGAAATTGATCATCTCTACAATTCTCAGAATAATTGCTCTACTTGATATTCAAAGTAGAATCATAAAGTCTAAGCATCTTCATTCCTATCATATTGCAGAAAACACTGCAATCCAAGCTGAGCGTACTTGTCTTGGACTGGTCGAAAAACATGCTTTCCATAGATTCTGTCCCCTAATTCAAAATTTGATGAATGAATATAAATTAAAATTGGTTTTCTTAATAGTTTTTTATTTAAATTTATTTATTGTTAGGTTATTATGATTCAAATTTTAGTAGGACAAATTAATTGATTGATTGATTTTTTTTTTTTTTGAAAGAAATTAATTGATAAATTATATAATTAAAAATTTTATTCCTTAGCAGAATAGAATTATGATTACGAATATGAATTATGCTAGTATTGCTTAGTAGTTTATTATTCGATTTGTTATTTTTTATTATAATCTAAATTTTAATAGATAAATTGATTAAATAATGAGGTATATAATAAAATATAGTCTTCCTTAATAAAACAGGATTATAAATATGAATTAAAATAATATTAGTCAATGTCCCCCTTCATACATTATAGATATTCTAGACTAGTTTCTGAATTTTGAAGTAATTATGTACCTGAATGTAAATATTTTGGTACTAACTTTAGCAGTCATACTCTCTTCTCTAGTTACCTTCTAGTGAAATATTCAATAGGATGGTTACAATTTCATTTTGATAAAGACACACCCAGAGGGGATGCAGACAGACCAAGTTGCTAGAAAGTATCTTAATTTTCCTTCCAATATGGTCTTATTAAGTGTCAAAATAAATAGTGATTTTGGATTTGGAGTATATGATTGTATTTCATTATTGTTTTAACTGCTTTCGTCAAAGTATGATGTATGGGCTTTGATACAGATGCAAAAATGCCACAGGCACGAATATGAGACCTGAGATTTTTTAATAGACTTAATGCATAAATTCATCCTGGAATTTGAGAATCAGCTAGTGTTCCCTTCTAGTTACAAAGTTTGTGTCAAACACTAACAAGTTAGTTAACATTCCTGTGTAACTTGTACTTATGTATTCATGAAGCAAAGTAGCAAACTATTACATTGCTCATCCTCTTCAAGTGCTCTTTCTGTCCTGTTTTTTCAATTTCTTTTTGGCTACTGTTCTTCATTTCTAAATATCCTAGTTTTTTCCATGGTTATATTGTGCAACTTAAAAAGTGCTTGATGAAAAGTTAGGCTTTTCATGTTTGGTTAACTTTGTCACACATTTCATATCTTAGATGCTTCCCAACCATTACTAGGATTTCTTTGAATTTTAGTGTGAAATTTCAAGTGTTACAGTAGTAAATGTATTTTATATTTTGGTAGTCTCTTTGTTTCACTTACCTTGTCTTGCTCTTTCACGAAAATAGGAAACGATACGGGTTGCTTTATATGTCAAAAAAGCAGCTTTGCAGTTTGTTGATGGTATGATCCTTGACTTAGTTTTCAATTGATTGTGTTACTTTAGTTGTTGATTCTTATGCGTTGTTTTCTTGCAGCTGGCACTGCAAGAGATGCAACAGCTGGTTCTCAAGTGGAGCTCAAGCTTTCAGATGAGGTTAGAAAAGAAGGTTTTGGAATAGAGCCAGATGTACTTTCCTCCATTGCCCGTGAACATGATCTTAAAGCTCTGATAAGATATGGAGGAGTGGAGGGAATTGCGCATAGAGTTTCTGTTTCACTGAAAGATGGCATCCATGGAAGCACTATAGCTACCAGGCAAAACATTTATGGGTGCAACCGTTTTGCCGAGAAACCTCCTAGAAGTTTTTGGATATTTGTTTGGGAAGCACTGCATGACTTGACTTTAATAATACTTATGGTTTGTGCTGTGGTTTCTATTGGTATTGGAATTGCTACTGAAGGATGGCCAAAGGGCATGTATGATGGGTTAGGAATCATACTCAGTATATTACTGGTAGTCATGGTTACTGCCATTAGTGACTATAGGCAGTCCTTGCAATTCAGAGACCTGGAAAGGGAAAAGAAAAAGATTTCTATTCAGGTAATAAGAGATGGAAGAACACAGGAAGTCTCCACTTTTGACTTGGTCATTGGAGATGTTGTTCAGTTATCTAATGGAGATATTGTTCCAGCTGATGGGATTTACATATCAGGATATAGCTTAGTGATTGATGAGTCATGCTTGTCAGGGGAGAGTGAACCTGTGAATATAGATGATAAAAATCCTTTTCTACTTTCTGGAACCAGAGTGCAAGATGGGTCAGGAAAGATGCTTGTGACAGCAGTTGGTATGAAGACTGAATGGGGAAAGTTGATAGAAACTCTAAATGACGGTGGTGAAGACGAAACCCCATTACAAGTGAAGCTGAATGGTGTTGCTACAATTATTGGAAAGATTGGTTTGGCTTTCGCAGTGCTTACATTTCTGGTACTGACTGTGAGGTTTTTGGTGGAGAAATCGCTTCTTGAAGGATTTACACATTGGACATCAACAGATGCATTCACACTTCTGAACTACTTTGCTATTGCAGTTACCATTATTGTTGTTGCAGTTCCTGAAGGATTGCCATTGGCAGTGACTTTGAGTCTTGCTTTTGCAATGAAGAAACTAATGCAAGAAAGGGCACTAGTAAGACATCTCTCTGCCTGTGAGACAATGGGTTCTGCTAGTTGTATTTGTACAGATAAAACAGGGACATTAACCACTAATCACATGGTAGTCGATAAAGTATGGGTGTGTGGAAAAGCTAAAGATGTTAAGAACAACAATAAAGACATTTTTGGATTGGAAGTGTCTCAAAGTGTCTTGGGCTTCCTTTTGGAAGTGATATTTCAAAATACAAGTTGTGAAATCAGTAAGGATGATATTGGAAAGAGTAAAATTCTGGGGACACCAACAGAAAAAGCACTCTTAGAATTTGGCTTACTCTTGGGTGGTGATTTTGACGCACAGCGCAAAGAGTGTCAGATACTCAAGGTTGAGCCTTTCAATTCAGTCAGAAAGAAAATGTCTGTGATTGTGGCTTCTCCTGGAGGGGGGTTGCGGGCTTATTGCAAAGGTGCATCAGAAATAGTATTGAAAATGTGTGACAAGGTTGTTGATGACAGTGGAAGATCTGTTCATCTGTTTGAAGAGCAAGTGAGAAATATCTCAGATGTCATAAATGGCTTTGCATCTGAAGCTCTAAGGACCCTCTGCTTAGCTTTCAAAGATCAGGATGACATTCCTGAAGAAATCAGCATCCCTGATTCTGGCTACACTTTGGTAGCCATTGTTGGAATAAAGGATCCTGTGCGCCCTGGAGTTAAGGATGCAGTTCGAACTTGTTTGGAAGCTGGAATCACTATCCGTATGGTGACAGGTGATAATATAAATACGGCTAAAGCTATAGCCAAAGAATGTGGCATACTAACTGAGGATGGCCTGGCCATAGAAGCATCGGACTTCCGTCACAAGACTCCTGAGGAGATGAGGGACATCATACCCAGAATCCGGGTTTGTGTACAAATGTGCTGGATTTTTATCGCTTACTAAAGCATTTAATTAGATGCATAATTTATTTTTTGTTTGCTTGTCGAAACAGGTGATGGCTAGGTCTTTGCCTTTGGACAAACACACCTTAGTGACCAATTTGAGGAATATGTTTGAAGTTGTGGCAGTAACCGGTGATGGGACCAATGATGCACCCGCCTTGCATGAGGCAGACATTGGGCTTGCTATGGGCATAGCAGGAACAGAGGTTGGCATATCATCTTATTCTAACTTAATACACCTGATTCTAATGAACACCTCTTGCCAGCCCTCTTCTTTGCATCTTCTAGTTGCCACAGATGCCACAAGTCATTCTTGTTGGTGCTATGTTGACATTTCTATGATCATCCCAGGAATTTGTATTTTATTATTCTCTTAATTAGTTTCAGTGGTTGATTTTTTCTTTTTTTTTGAAAGTCTTGTCCTGATTTTGTGCTGGGATGTTTGTGTAATCTGAGTATACTATACTTAAACCTTATTGAATTCTACTTCTGACGGGGGGAATTTAACTCAGTTCCCAACTTCTTCTAGTAATGGTATTATCTGTTTCACTTAACATAGCATTGTTTCTCAAACTTCGTTCGGAGTATTATACTTTTTCTCCTTTACATGCTATATATGCGATCATGATCTCATATCTTTGTGCAGATATTGCAATAGATCAGTTAAGCCGCCTGTAAATCTTCTTTTGTGTTTTGAGATGACTGAGATGGCTCTTTTAACTACGTTTAAGCTACTTTCATACCGCATTGAGTACACGTTTTCTTTCTTTAGCGCATCTGATTGGCCTTTTTATCAATGTGAACTTCACTATATATTCTCAGATCTGAAGTTTCATTTTTGTGGATGCGATGTCCAGGTTGCAAGAGAGAATGCTGATGTCATCATAATGGATGATAATTTTACAACTATTGTAAATGTTACTAAATGGGGACGTGCAGTCTATATAAACATTCAAAAGTTTGTGCAGTTCCAGCTAACCGTTAATATTGTGGCACTTGTGATCAATTTTGTTTCTGCATGCATCACAGGTGTGCTGGTTTATTAAGCTTTTTCTTCTTCATGTGGATCTTAATAAAGCTAAATGTTATAGTACTGACTGTCATCTGTCTTTTCACATTCTTTCAGGTTCTGCTCCCTTAACTGCTGTACAGTTGCTCTGGGTCAACATGATAATGGACACTCTTGGTGCCTTAGCACTGGCTACAGAGCCTCCTGTTGATGAATTGATGAAAAGGCCTCCAGTAGGCAGGGGTGAAAGCTTTATCACAAAGGTCATGTGGCGGAATATTGTTGGCCAAAGTATTTATCAACTGATTGTGCTCGCAATTCTCAGTTTTGATGGGAAGCGTTTGTTAGGACTCACTGGTTCGGATGCTACTAACATTGTCAATACTTTGATATTCAACTCGTTTGTTTTTTGCCAGGTATTCCTTTATCGTACCAATTTCTTTTATGCTCATTAGTCATTATATATAGAGACAGAAAGATAGATGGACTGATCATATCAGGCACTGAGGATGTCCAAACAATCAGAAAAGAAGTTAATGGGCAAAAATTATATATCAATTTTAACAACAATATATTCTTTTTCCAATGCACCCACTGTTCATTTATTTCCATCCCCACCAACGGACGTTATAAACTTAGTTGAGCCAGCTATTTTGTAGATGAAATGAAAGCAGTTGAGTATTTTAACAAACTTGTCCCCCCATTTAGAAATGCCTTCAGCCGGAACGGAATTCATCTAAACTGAAAAGAATGCCGACGATATCGTTAGGGGCAATGAAAACGTGCTTAATATATTAAGGCCAAGATTACGGAATACCCTAGGAAATGGAAGTGTAGTCAGTATTTTGCTTTTGATCATGTTTACTGTGTACATTATGTCAATTATCAAGTGAAAAAAAGGATGGAGGTGAACATAAACTTGGCCTATAACACGACATTAAAGCCAATACCTTGTAAATTTATTGTTGTGATATTGTCCTTAAAAGGTTTGTATAGATTGTGAACTCTTCTCTCTTATATTCAACAAAAGCTTGACATAGGTTTTATCTCCGTTAATCATCTGTTTAATTCCTACTATAATTATATGCATGGCTTAAGTTAGGAAGTAGACTTCTTGATGCTGCTGATGCATAACCGATCCCGCATTCTGTTTTCAACGTAGCTTCATTTCACTGTCTGCCACTGCATTTCAAAATTGCCTGAATCTACATCTTGTTTCCATTCTCGTGTCAAACTATTCTAAATCATTGAGTAATGAGCAGAGGTTTGTGTCCATCTGAAAAATTTTATCCCTCCTGTCACAGTGCTAACCTGGGAGAACCGTTTTCCCTTGCTGTAAGTTATTAACTTTTGTCTCTTGTTACAAGATAAAGTTTTACTGCAGTATATTCATGTATGTAGCCAGCCCTGTGGTGTTTAAATCTCTTTTAATGTTCAAATGCCTGTGGGAGAATATAGTCCCAGTATACAATTTCCTACTCGTAATTTGTTGATTGCTGGAATATCTTGTTTTGTTCCAGGTTTTTAATGAAATTAATAGTCGTCAAATAGAGAAGATAAACGTATTCCGAGGTATGTTCAACAGCTCAATGTTCTTGATCGTTATAGTTTCAACAGTAGCATTCCAAGCAATCATAGTCGAGTTCTTGGGAACTTTTGCAAGCACTGTGCCTTTAAGCTGGCAACTGTGGCTTCTCAGCGTCTTAATTGGAGCAGTCAGCATGCCTGTTGCTGTCATTCTTAAGTGCATCCCTGTCCAAAGGGGACCTCCAAAACACCATGACGGCTACGATGCTCTTCCAATGGTTCCTGAGCTCGCTTGAGAAAGTGCTAATGGTAAGATAACTCATAACCTAACAGCAATGCAATAGGATAGCCACCTACATTTTGGCAGATTTTGCATCAGAATGTGATTTTTTTTTTCAGACTGATGAAGCTCCAGAAAAGAAAATACTAACGAAAAGACTTGGTGGTTCTTCGCATGTACACTTAACTAACAGTCATTTGGACAAGAGTCAATGAGCTTTTTCTGTTCTCTTAAACTCGAGCAGCATTTTTGTTTGACTAATATTTTGTTTTGAAGGAAGAATTCTCTCTTTTGGGTATATCTGAGCATGAAACATGGATTTTTTGTTTGGTTCTAAAGATGGCTTTGCTATTGCATTGGCTTGGTGATTTAAAATTTGGGTTTTATTACGATCACCTATTATTCCAGGTAATAGGTCCCTAGCATTTCTTCTTTTCCAATTTTTTTTTTTATCATGAATTATCTTTAGATTTATGCCTTTGAAAAGGTATCAATATCAAATAGGGGGTTTTTTATTTTCTTTTGTAGGGGTGTTGATAGGACAAACTTTATGATAAATTTTCTTTTTTTTTTTTTGAAATTGTTCAATTGCTTGGTTCTTCAAATTATGAAAGTTCGTTTTAAATAATGTTGAGAGAGATGAAGGTGAATATCTGGCAAGTTTTTGCTGTTTTCTTTTATCCATAACCAATTACAAGACCATTCTGATTATGGACCAAGCTCACTTTCCTAAACATTTCTACCTCAACAAAAGAAAAGAAAACAATAATTAGAGCATCTCTAAAAGGCTCTTTATTTAAGTAAAATTCTATATTTTGGAGAGTTAATTCAAAAAAATATCTCTAATAGACTCTCTATATTTATATTTTAGATTAGAGAGTTGGTTTGACTCTCTACATGTAGAGAGCCAAACCAATTTTCTACACTAAAATATTTTAATTTCCTATACTATATATTAATCGATATTTATTTCTTTATTAAAAATAATTTTCACTTTCATCTTTTCAATGCAGACATGAAGAGAGAAAAAATTAAACATTAAATGTTTATTGGATAAAGCAAAATGAAGATTGAAAATATAAAAAGTCTATTGGAGTTGTACAAATTTATTTACTCTTTATATTTAAATATTCCTTAAGATGCTCTTTATTGTGCAAAAAACGCTCTTTATAATAGAGAGTACTATTGGAGATGCTCTTATAATATCTTAAATGGAACTCTCAAATTCCAGTATGACGTTTTTTGAGTTGTTTGTTACAGCTTTTGAATAATTCATATTGGCAACTAGCAAAACAATTGAATCTGTTTCGGTCAGATTCAAAAGTCTATTCTTGATTCAGAAATCGATTTTGCAAACTCATATAGATGGCTGGAATTCGTGAAAGAATACACTTTCAATATAATATAAGCTTTTTCATTCTTTTTTTCTTTTTTTAACAAAGTTATCCAATTTCCATTAATAAGAAGGGGTACAAAGCTTGAAAATCAAGCCAATAACACCATATTCATATTAAAAACTCATACAATATTCAAATTTTTAGAAAAAGAAAAAAAGAAAAAAAAAGAGAGAAACTTGAAACCCATATAAATCTAAATATTATTTCTACTGGTACTCTTGAACTCTTTAAAATAAGTCAGCCAAGAGAGGAACTATCTGTGATACATCAACTCCAAAACATGTAAACACCACTTGAAACATCTATGGAAGAAGTAAGAACACCAAAGTTGAGCCTAAAAAGAACAGATCTACTAAAAAAATTGATGCAATCTCTCAAAATACTCTAGATTTGCTACTCTATCATCATCAAAATACAGCAGGAGGGACAAGACTCATAGCAAGAAATAAGGAACCGAATAAAACCTATCCAAAAAGAAAAGAAAACTAAAAAGAAAAATAGGAAAAACAAGAAAGAGGGCCACTACTGGTGTAGAAACCAGCAGCAGCCCTGAGAAAACCACACCCAAGAGAACTTTGAGTAAGAAAGAGTTCTAGAGAGAAAGAAAAGAGGAGAGACTTAGGTGAGAATTAAGACAATTAAAAATTTTAAAGGACATGTTTGGGAAAAAAAATCTTTTAGGGTGAGAATTAAGATAATTGAAAATTTTAAGGACTTATTTGGAAAAATATTCTGAACCAATATTGCACAAGCGCGTGTCATTCTTGCTCAGGGACTCACTAATTAAATTCATAATTTCACTTACCTTTTGAGGACAACCTATTAATTACTACTTCCGTCTTTTTGAATTCTTTACACCCTAAAAACACAAATACCAAGAAATCACCAATACCAATTAACATATAATAATAAACAATTACTAATCATTTACGCCACTTACATTTTTACCAATACCAATAAAAAAAAAAATAAACAAGTACAAAACTTACTATAAATGGAAATGTAAACAACAAAAAAAGACACCCCAAAAAAGGAAATGTAAACTACCCCAAAAGACGGAGGTAGTACTTATCTTAATTATAAAGACAATTTTAATGAATAGCACATAGAAAATTTATTCTTTTTTCAGAAAAGGAATAAAAATCACTTTCCATCTTAGCTATGAACACTAATTTAGAAAATGCTATATGCTAATTGCCCCAAAAATAAGCTGAGGAAAGTAGAATTCGAATTGTATACAGTTCTCAAAAACAGAAATTTTGTATTTTTCCATCTTAACTATAAACACTAATTTAATCATCTAATATAATATCATAATAGATTAAGTTAATATTTTTTCAGCAAAATAAACCAACACTGATAGATTATATTTTATTAAATTTCTCTACAAAATACAAATAGTATAGCGTGATATACGCAGTCTACCTAATAATTTCTCCATCAAAAAATATCATTCCAAGCAATTCATTAATATGATTGAACATGCTACAATATATGTTATAAAAAGAATACAACACCATAATCTAATTTCACTAACCTGTGTTAATTTTTTTTTTCAGAAGGTTGATTTATCTTAACCTTCTCCTCTTTGCTTCCCCATAAGCAATTACCCCAAGAACAGTCATTGTGTAACCTGCAATGCTTCCAAATGTTACTGGATTCCTAAATATGAAAATTGAGATCACTACAGCCGCAGCACACTTCGCATTTCCTAGCACCTGACCACCAAAATCCCACATAAGAAATCAGAAAGAAAAATTCCAGGTTGACTGAGGGGAAAAAATGGTTAATGTTGCTAACCTGGAGAGTAAGAGCACTTGTATGCTTAGTGACTAAGAAGTTTGATAAGTTGGCAGAGTAGGCCATTGTGAAATTAAGCAGCAACAATAACCACATGAACTTATGTCCCCTTCCCAGAGATAAGGAGACTTGTACTACTTTAGGCTCCATTATAAGAGCTGCAGGCAGAAGTACTAAAACTGCGATCGGCGACATGTATAATAGCAAATTCATTGAGTTCAACTTCTCTCTGCAAATTCATTGGCAAAACTTTATTCTCTGTGTTTGAATTGAGTCCCAAATGAACATGAAAACAGAAATAATTTTATGCACTAACCCTTCAGAAGATAGCAAGATGTCCTGAAGTACAGACTTGAAGGCTCTTGCAGCAGTAGCACTTAAGCACACAATGACCCCATATGGATGAAAACCTGGCTCACCCTGTGACCAACAAAAGAATTCAAATGATCTAACAGAATATCAAAGGTTCTGTATATGATCTAACACAGTTCGGCAATCTTATCTTATCTGATATTTTGATCCACAAGAACAAATACCCAGAAATTAACAAATATATGGAAAAGGAAACATACCCCACCAGCCATGATAACTCCAGCAACGACAGGCACTAGTGAGGCATATGTGACCCAAGTTTCCCTCTTGAAGGTCATCAGGAAGGCAAAAACCGCCGTAAACAACGGTGCCGTAGAACCGACAGCTTGATTAAACGAGACAGGCAAATACTTAAGTGAAATGTTCCCACCAACTACAGACCCACAAAAAACAACACTCAAAATTGCGATCTTTAAGAGCTGAGGACTGGATTTGATAGGCTGAAGGGGCACAATCTTGAAGAAAACAATGGAAAAGTAACTGAGAATAGCACAAGCAGACATGTGGCACATGGTAAGGGAAATTGGGAACCTGAAGCCATAGTTGGAGAGTAAGTACTTGTTAAGAAGCACAACTCCAATATTTGAGGAATACCAGAGGACTATAAGAGAAGTAACCAAAAGGGCTTCTTTCTTTGATGGAGATGACGTTAATAATAATGTTGAAGAAGATGATATCCTTGTGCTTAGATTTGTAAATTGTGATGATCTAGTGCTCAGAGCTTCATTAATGGAGAAAAATTTTCTTTTTTGCTTATGGTAGAAACAAGTGGTGGCTCTTTTTTGACATTTGGACAAACAAACCTTAATATCTAATTTGAGGAATAATAATATGTTTAAAGAGGATTTAGAAGTAAAAGATGAAGGGACACCAACCCTGCAAAAGGGAGGCCTTGCCCTTGCAAAGGGCATAGTAGCAGAGATCTGCATTTCTGCTTACTTAAAAATTCAAAAGCTTGATCCTTATAAACCTTCATTCGATTTTTCCCTTCTCATCTTCATCCCAATAATAAGCCAATCTTCTTATGAAATTTTCTAAAAACTGAAAACTTTTCGATTTTATGTCTTTACATGATAGTATCAGCATATGTATTCGGAATAAAATAGCGTCTAAATCCATGAATTCTTTTTTTTCTTTGTAGACACAAAATAGAATATTCCTTTGTTCGTTTGTTTGGTTGTGACTTTTCAATATCGTTTCTGCAACGTGTTTGAATAACCAAATCGTGAACAATTTTCTGCTGCTACATCTCATATTAACATGTTTGACTTCACCATATTATTTAAAGCTTTTAAGTAACTATTAACTATAAGATTTTTTGGGGGAAAAAAAAAACCTATAAGATTTGGAAAACTGTATATTAGTTTGTATTACTTTGGGAATATTTATATAGGCCTACATAACAAGAACACACTATACAGAACTCTAGTAATTAGATAACTACACAAATTATGAAACATTCTCCCACAAGTTGTATTGGTTTTGCCAAGACAGACAACTTGTCAAGAAGCTGGAATCTTGTTCTTGAAAGTGGCTTCGTCAAAACATCAGAAATCTGATCTTCCGTAGCAATATATTGAACAAATAACTCTTTAGATCCTATTTTATCTATGACAAAATTAAAATCAATTTCAAGATGTTTGGTTCGTGTATGAAACATAGGATTTGTAGTAAGATATGTGGCAGAGAGATTGTCACACCAAATGGTTGGTGTTTTAGAACGTAAGAACCTAATTTCTCATAAAAGAGATTGAATCCATAAAACTTCGGATGCTAAAGTAGCTAACGAACGGCACTCAGCTTCTGTAGTGGAATGAGAAACCGTTTTCTGCTTTTAAGAACACCATGAAATCAAATTATTACCAAGAAAAATAGTATAACCACTCGTTGATTTCCTATCATCAAGAGATCCACCCAATCTGCATCCGAGTAAGCTTGCAAATCAAGATGAACACTTCTTCTGAGAAAGATACCATAATGCAGTGTATTCTTGAGATAATGTAGAACTCTTTTAACTTCTGCCTAATGAGAAATAAAGGGGTTGTACATAAACTGTGCAATTTTATTGACAATAAAGGCAATATCGGGTCTTGTAAAAGTCAAATATTGTAGTCCTCCAACCACGCTACAATAGTGAGTTTGATCTATAAATGCTTCCCCAAAGTTGCTAAACAATTATCAGTCAAAGAAGCTAGAGTAGATATACCAGCAGTCTCCTATTTTAGCTCTATCCAAAATTGGTTGAATGTAGTTAGCTTGCGAAGATGAAGTCCTTTATTGAACCAATTTGCCTCAATTGCCAAAAAATATTGAAGTCTCCCAAGATTTCTAATGGAGAACCTACCTTCAAGATGAGAAACTACATTCTGAATTACTTTCGAATTATTAGCCATGAAAACCATAAGCTAATAATGCTTCATTAAGACACTTATTCCATGTCCGTAAAGCTTGTTTCAATTCATAAAGAGATTTTCGAAGGCAACAAACATAATTCGGGTGTTAATGGTCTTTGAAGCAGGTGGCTACCATAAAAATTGTTTTATATTATTATCACGACCCAACTAGGGGCCGCGACCGGCATACAGCTAGACCGGAGTCTAACCGCACAAATCTGCAAAAGATCCACCTAACTGTCTTAGTCAACTACTTAGGCCCAAATCCACTAATATAAAATGGTTAACCCAAGTTGACTAAGTAGATAGTTGGTCTAACTTATATATCATATCCAATTTCAATCCATAACCGATGTAGGATCTTACAAACTTCCCCCCTTTTGCGCACAACGTCCTCGTTGTGACACACAAACATAAACAAAAATCTCACCAGGCTATACTTCCGGCTGTTGACTGACTCTGATACCATTATTGTCACGACCCAACCAGGGGCCGCGACCGGCATGCAGCTAGACCGGAGTCTAACCGCACAAGCCTGCAAAAGATCCACCTAACTGCCTTAGTCAACTACTTAGGCCCAAATCCACTAGCATAAAATGGTTAACCCAAGTTGACTAAGTAGATAGTTGGTCTAACTTATATATCATATCCAATTTCAATCCATAACCGATGTAGGATCTTACAAAATAAGAATTGGCTATAATATATATATTAATCGGTCAGTCACTTAGCACAACACAAACAATACAAGTATACCCATGGAACTTATCTGAATAACGCTAACAATCCTACAATGCTATACAGAATTTTGAGCAATCCGAACCAATCCTCAATCACTCCTCAATTCATTTGAGGGTCCTGATATTCCAATCCATATCAATAAATCAATGTCTATCCAATTCTTAACAATGTACTATCTATTTAATTCACTTAAACAATATTCTATATCTGATCAATTACTATTTTCTATTCTCAATAATTAACCACTGCCCTTAATTAAACTCAAATTCATATTAGCACTCACTTAAAAATAAATTTTCAAAATTTAGAGTTAAAAACATTAAAGTTCATCGAAACAGCCCCTGAATTTAAAAATTCATAGAAAATAATTTACACGCCTAAAAATTCCAAAAAAATTACAAAATTAAGTTTATTCATTAAACATTTTTCTCCCAAAATTTCAGATTAATCAGACATCAATAAGTTTCTCAATTAAATCTCACAAAATACTGCTCTAGTTTTAGATACTAAATTAACAACAGTTGCAAACTTGTAAAATTCATTAGCAAACAGTCGCAGAATTTGGCCTCAAATATTTTTCATCAACACTAGACATTCAGAAGATCAGTACATAAAAATTTCACGTTAAATGGATTCTTTTTTACAATTTATTAAAATCATCAAAGTTTCTGTCAAAAACCAATTGAAAACAATTTTGTAAAGAATTAATAATTTTTCAAAGTTAACAACATGAAAAGAAATATTCAGCTATTTTAACATTTAAGATTGATTTGTTAAACATGATTATCAGCCCAAAAGTGGAACAAAACAAATCAAATAAATAAATAAAATCGTTATGATTATATAATTAGAAAAAACTTA